>SKCR01034577.1:0-133537 GCA_019454045.1 Zanthoxylum bungeanum
TCAGTAGGATCAGTCGCTTGCAATTCTACCTGAATCCCATCAAGTTCTCTCTTGAATCTGTCTTTGGAGCTTGCGTAAATCATCTTGCTTCTGACCCTTGATGTGTCAGGAGACCTTCAAAGAACAGCACGACAAAGTATAAATAACTGCCATAGGAACAGCAGAAAATTAAAAATACAAAGAAAATTGGCATTACCAAGCAATGAAGAAGATTCTGCTTTTCTGACAATTCTCTGCAGTGACAAAATCAAAATCATAGACAGCATAACGGCATTCATCAGCTGGAAGTGCTGCGGTGAAATCATCGTAGCTTTGAGCTGGCTCACCAACCTTCTCAACAATAACTTGCTTCTGTTTCTCCTCGATCTTAAAAACAATGAACCGATAAGTTCTTTTTGCCTTGAGCTCCAAAAACTTTAATTTGCAGTCATCATGCACAGCCATACCAGAAACTGCATTGGCCTGCAATTCCAAAACATCATTAACAGTAATTTTGAATCAGTTAAGTAGGATCCATGAGGCTGTCCCAATCCACAAAACCTTACAAACCTACACATCAGATTAGCATAAACTAATAATTTATTAATGATTTCATCCCAAAATTTGTTTAGTATATATTAGAATGAAAACTGCCGTTGACGTGAACATGAAAAACTAAAATAATCAAATCTCGCAAAAACAGATAAACTAAGGCGATCAAGTAATTAAGTTAACAGATCTATTTCATTCACCGATCATCACATTCAATAAAAAGGAATAACATAAAAATCTATGTGATCATACTTTCTCTAATCACATTCACAAATGTATTTAAAAATTTAAACTTAATCAAATCAGATCGGCTCGCTAATAAACCACATTTAACATGTTTACAATCAATATATTCACTTAAATTTCTTAAATCACATCAAAAAATCCACTTAAATGTCTTATATCACACAAATTTAGGGCTCATAATCAAGATAAAACACTACACAGCTCAACACAACGTAAACAAAGGAGCAAAGAAAAATCAGTAATCTAGAATAAGTTAACCGAATTTTCCTCCATTGTCGCGCAATTTCTCAATAACCAAACAGGAAAATAAACTAAACTAAACAGTAGTGAGCGAAACTAACAAGTGATTTCATAAACACTCACCATTTTTTCCGGCGACTTTTCAAGACGACGGCGAGAGAGATTGGGATCGGCGATTAAGAAGCGGAGAAAATGAAGAGAATCGAGTCTCCTCCGATGATTGACGAGGGTGAGCTGAGATGTTGAAGCTGGTTTTATATTGGTGCTCTCCGCTGGGGAGAATAAATATCCTGAGTGTAATGTATTTTTTATTAGCGTGTGAGTGAAATTAGTCAAATCGCATAGTGCCACGTTGTATATCGAATGGCAAAGGGCACGTTTCTGGCAATATAAGCCGGGCGGCTGCTGCCTCAGCTTTGGCTTGTGGAATGCGGCTGGCTTAGAGAGTGTGGCTCAAGGTTGTTCAGAGGGATTGATTGTCGTAGGTTTTGGGAAAAAAAAATATCCATTCCATCTTTTTTTAAGAAAAATATAATAAAATTAACATAAAGAACTTAAATTATTATTTTCATCTTTCAAAACACACACATATATTTCAATCATCTTAATTGTAATTCATTCATATTATTTTTTTGATAACCGAGATATCTGAATCAATTTATACGTATTTTAATTAATTCCCAAAATATGTGTCTAATGCCAATTTCGATGATAAATAATTGATTTTTTACATTATAAAATATAGCTATAGGAAAATCCCAAGAAGGATTTTTTCATATACTCTACAATCAATATCACATTTATTTATATTTTTCGAAATTCTTTATTTATATTATTAGATTAGTAATTTTGAAAAATAATTACACTCTCATTAGATAAGCACGTATCTAATAACAATCATTAGTTGGTTTATGACAATAACGTTTATCGATTTACTATTTTAATTATGTTATGATGATAAATTATTACAACAGTTATTAAAAATTTAAAATCTAATTATTCTTACTAGTTACTACCTGAAAAAGTTTCATGCTGACATTTCTAATTCCAAGCTAGTTGGCTCACTCGGCTGGGTTAAGTGGTGTACACGTCATGGATATTTGTTTAGTAGTTGGTTAAAAGATGGTGTTGAATTAATAATGAATGAGACTTTGGATTTGGATTTATCAATAATACCATTAATGAAAAGTTCACAATAAAACATTTGGTTGGGTCCATTAAGATTCTCTCTCTGTGTGCGTCAATCTCACGCTAGTATTAATTTTTTTTTTTTTAAAACGTGAAAAATCTCACAATCAAATGATTCGAATCAAATTTAAGTGTAGCAAATAAAATTTTTAATTGTCTCAAATTTTTACAAAAAATACGTTCATTAACTTCAAACTCATTGTTGATGGTGATTTTTTAGCCTAAGTGTTGCCAACAGATCCAGAAGGGCAAGAAGATAATTTTAAGTTCAGAACATTGTAGTTCGAGGACATTAGTCAAGTGTATCTGGTCCAGCTGAGAAGCTGAGCCCGTCTGCATTCTTTTCAGTGCTGCGGGCTTCGAATCTGACCCGACCAGTGTAGTTCGAAAGGGGGGATAGTCTTAGCTCGGTCATCCAACCTCGTGGGGTAGGGCGATTCAGCATTGGTCAGGTCGGGATTACCAGTATGAGAACAGCTCGGGGACTTGCATTCTTCATAAACCTTTGATGTGACATGAGCAACTTGTGGGGTTATCTTATGACACACGCCTTCGCGTGAGCATGTGGATATAGGCTGGCATTATTAATATAGTGTGTGGCAGTACCCAAAAAGAGTGACTTAATGAAGTGTCAGACGGCAGGTTTCACTTTCGGCAGAGATTGTCTTTGATACCATATTGAAATATATTGGATCTGACTCAACCTAAGAACTAGTTTGAAAGTTAAAAGTTACCTTATGCTGATATTTTAATACCAATATCACTTATCAATCGATATGTGATATTTTCCTCAATAAGTCATGATTTAATAAGGCGTTGTTGCAATTTTAGGCCATTGCGGGAGACATGACCTGTCACCCAAGTGATAAGTTGCCTCGGTGAGATTTATGAGAGATATGACCCTCAACCTAAAAGATAAGTGATAATGTTACTTGTAATCGCTAGTTTCAATGATAAAACAAACTTGTTTTTGTACTTCTAATTATTTCCTTTTAACATCCATTTTCAATATCAAAATACTAATTGTGGATGCTGGTTTTCGCCGGAGGTCCACAATCGAGAATTTGTAGTATGAGGGCACTAGCGATCCTGCAAAACAAAGGTAGAATGAGCGGGAAGTATTGCCCATCGGTGTGGTGGGTGTCATAGGCGCTCTGACGCTCAAGTCAGTAGTGAAGACGAGCTGTAAATAATAGAAGAGTAAGACTTGATGTTACCTTGACTTCTGTTGACTGCCGTGAGGGCGATGACCTGTGTTTAGAGAGTAAGAAGCTTAGAGCGCTCAACTATGAGAGCTCAGACCTCCTCTTGAACAGTGAATCATCTCTTCCTTTTATAGACTCATTCGAGGTCAGCTTTAATTCCTCCATTAATTGCTTGTCAGTTGGGTGTCTAAAACGGCTAACTACGTGGGGGAGTTACTAACCTTGATTTAGGCGTTTTAGGTTAGGGTAACCGATAAGTCAATGGATTGCTTGGTAGTCCTCTCTTTGTGCGTGGGCCTGAGAAGGTAATTGAGTCATTGACCCAAGTCTATTATGGGTACTGTTTGGTGGGATTGGGCTATTACTGATATAGGGCTTGAAGCGAAAAGTCAAAAATACCATTGGCCCAAATTTGGCCCGTACAGTTTGTCCCATACTCTTTAAGTCAAGAAGTCATTGACTTGGATAGTATTTCAATGCATGTCATATGAAACAAGATGTAAGAGTACCTGTCAAGAATGCATAGTTCTATGCACTATCCTCTGTTGTTTGGATGGTTCAGTAAAGCTTTTCATGCGTTTGGACAGAAGAGCTGTGCAATTTTTTAGTGTTTCTTGAAAACGCAGTCCATATTTATAAACTAAACTTAGGTATGAGCCATGGGGAATGTCCCCAATTGACTGAATCAGATGAAGGTTCAAGGTATACTTCATAAGACATGAATCGTTTGGATGTTAAGTAGTCCAGGTCTTTACCTGACTCAACATGAGTCCATGAGGGATGTCTCTTGTTGACTGCACCAGATGATGGTTCAGGAATTAATTCATACGACATCGTCGTATGGACTGAGAGTAATCCAAGTCTTCATTTGACTTGACACGAGTCTATGAGGGATGTCCTCGGTCGACTGAACGAGATGATGGCTCATGGTATTATTCATATGACATTGTCGTCTGGACTAATATTATTCCAGGTCTTCATTTGACTCGAAATGAGTCTTTGGGGATGTCCCTGGTTGACTGCATCAGATGATGGTCAGGGTTTAATCCATACGACATTGTTGTCTGGACTGAGATTAATTCAAGTCTTCATTTGACTCGACATGAGTCTTTGAGGGATATCCCCGATCGACTGAACCAAATGAAGGTATGGATAATCCCCATACTACGGGTCAAAGGACCAGAGGAGTCTTCAATATCGTATGGACCAGATGAAGGCCAAGTCTTGAACTTGACTCTACATGAGCCATGATGAACGTTCCCAGTCGAATGATCCAGATAAAGGTCAGGATCATCCTCATACTACGGATCAAATGACCATGGGAGTCTTCAATGTCGTCTGGACCAGATGAAGGTCAGGTCTTAAACTTGACTCTACATGAGTCATGGGGAATGTTCACAGTCGACTGATCCAGATGAAGGTCAGTATCATCCTCATATTACGGATCAAAGGACCAGGGGAGTCTTCAATGTCGTCTAGACCAAATGAAGGCCATGTTTTAAACTTGACCATACATGAGTCATTGGGAATGTTCCAAGTCGACTGAATCAGATGAAGGTCATGATAATCTCCATATTATTGGTCAAAGGACCATGGGAGTCTTCAATGTTTTCTGGACTTGATGAAAGTCTATGAAAGTCTCCACTCCACTAGTCCTGATGAAGGTCCAAGGGAGGCTATGGTCGACTGAACCTGATGAATGTATAGGAGGGTCTTCAGTTTTCACTCTACAATCCTCACTCTACGAGACCTCACAAAGGTCAGTGAGGATATTCATTCCTCATTTTACAATCCTCACTCTACAGGATCTGACAAAGGTGAGTGAGGGTCTTAATTCCTCATTCTAGAATCCTCACTCTATAAGACCTGACAAATGTCAGTGATGGTCTTCATTATTCATTCTACAATCCTTACTCTACAAGACCTGACAATGGTCTGTGAAGGTCTTTATTTCTCATTCTACAAGACTTGACAAAGGTCAATGGAGGTCTTCATTCTTCATTCTATAATCCCCACTCTACACGATCTAACAAAGGTCAGTGAGGGTCTTCATTCCTCATTCTACAATCCTCACTCTACAAGACCTGACAAAGGTCATTGAGGGTCTTTATTCCTCATTCTACAAGACCTGACAAATGTCAATGAGGGTCTTCGGTCGAATGGAGTCTATAGTTGATGGCAATCCATCCATGTAGTATGGAAGAGATGATAATCATTCCATGTAGGGTCGAGTGGAACCTCAGCCAAATACTAATCCTTCATCCATGTCATATCGAATGGCACATTTGCCTCAAGCTGTACACACGTCTAGGATCCACAACAAGTCTCAAGCTACACACATGTATATGTCAAATGAGAGACACATCAAACCTCAAGCTATACACGCGTCTGAGATCCATAACAAGTTCCAAGCTACACACATATAGATGTCGAATGAGACGCACATCAAGTCTCAAGCCATACACGTCTGGGATCCCCAACAAGTCTCAAGCTACACACATGTAGATGTCGAATGGGACGCACATCAAGCCTCAATCTACACATATATAGATGTCGAATATGATATATGCTTCATTCTAAGTCTTCATTTGTGTATGTCGACTGAGATGTCTTAACACCAAATCTTCATACATGCATGTCGACTGGACTGTCTTCACACCAAGTCTCCATACATGCATGTCAACTGAAATGTATTCACACCTAGTCCATATTAAGGTAGTGTCGACTGAAATATCCCTGCAAAGTCTTCATACATGCATGTCGACTGGATCGCCTTCACTCCAAATCCTAACGTAGTGTCGAGTGGGATGTCGTTTCCAAGTCATGCATGTCGACTGGATCATCTTCACACCAAATCCCCATGTAGTGTCGAGAAGGATGTCATTGCCAAGTCTTCTTACATGCATGTCGACTAGAATATCTTCATACCAAGTCTTTATTAGAGTATTGTCCATAAGGACATCCTCCTCATGCCAACTCTTCATACACGTAGTGTCGATTGTGACATCTTCCTCATGCCAATTCTTCATACACGTAGTGTCGACCGTGACGTCCATGCCAAGTCTTCATACACGTAGTGTCGACTGGGATGTCCATGCAATTTTTTATTAGAGTGTTATCTATCGGGACATCATCCTCATGCCAACTCTTCTTACATGTAGTGTCGACTGAGACATCATTCTCATGCCAACTCTTCATACACATAATGTAGACTGAGACATCCTTCTCATGCCAAACATTCATACACGTAGTGTCGACCGGGACGTCCATGCCAAGTCTTCATACATGTAGTGTCGACTGAATATCCACCTCAAGCCAGATATATTGCTTCGTTGTATAAAATGAGTGGTAGAAAAAATGGTTCTATTGGAGGGAAGCGTCTTGTTCATTTCTTAGTCGATTGAGAGAAGTACGTCGATTGGGCCGAATGATGGTCTACGTTATCGTTTGGAGCAAATTGGTTTCTCCCTAAGTTGGAGTTTTGTGAATGGTAATTTTTATTTTTATTTTTTTAAAAGTAACCAATGAATACTTGTTTGGGAAGCTATGATATCCCCAAGGTGACAATGGGTGGCCTATGGCTCTTTTTTATGGTCTAATCGCATCAAGTGACACTTTATTGAGATATATTGCTAGCACATCATTTATTATGTCGCTTGGGAGGATTCAAGATTTTTTCATTGTGATAGTTGGTGGAGCTTCCTCTCTTATTATTCCTCTTATTCTCCTCCCACCTGATCTCAATGTGAGTCAGAGCCATGGCTTGATCCATTGCGTAGCATCGAAATTTAGTGATCTTTTTGTAGAGTCCACTTTCTGAAATTAATCCATTTATGAATGCTTCCACTGCAGTAGGCTGATGAAGATATGAGATTGTTATCCTCTCTTTATTGAAGCGAGCCACGTAGCTTCGCAAGGACTCCCCTCTCCGTTGCTGGATGAAATTGAGGTCATTGATGGTCTTCTCAAGCTTGCAATAACTTGCAAAATGCTCCATAAATATGTCCGCTAGCTGTTGGTAAGGCTCGATGGATCTGTATGGGAGATTGATGAACTAGGTGAGGGTAGCATGACCAACTAATGTTTCTTCAAATCCTCTGCACATTCCAGCCTCACATTGGTTTGGTGCCAAGCCTGTTGACATCACTTTATATTCATAGTGTATAACATGGCCGTCTAGGTCTGTGGATCCATCATATAACTTCATATCAGGCGGGCTAAACTTTCTAGGTAGCTCGACTGATGTGATGGCCTCCAAGAATGAGGTGTCGTAAATTTTTCCAGCTTTTCTCTTTCTAATTGGTAGTCTCACTCCTGGTAGTATGGACATAACTGCTTCTTTGAACTCCATCATTTCCATTCTTACGGTGGATGCAACTTGCTGTGTTTGGTCGAGTGAGGAAGTCGGCGGATTCCTTGGGCCATGGTCACTTTGTGGGTTATCATTTGCCACTCTGTTAAACGCAGGTGGGACTGCTGGGTCGCCAGGTTGATCTGGAGTGTCACGATGCTGAGAGGTTGAAGAGATTTGCTCCAGCTGTCTCTGTAGGTTTACGTTGGAGTTTCGCATGGTCTGATTCTCCTCTTCTAAAGTTGGTAACCGTTCTTGGAGCATGACTAATTGTGCTGCCATAAGTAATCGTGCTCTTAGTGACCGTAGTCTGAGTGATCTTTGCCTGCTATGAATCGCTAAGGCCCCACGGTGGGTGCTAAATTGTGGATGCTGATTTTCACCGGAGGTCCACAATCGAGAATTTGTAGTATGGGGGCACTAGCGATCCTGCAAAACAAAGGTAGAATGAGCATGAAGTACTACCCACAGGTGTGGTAGGTGCCATAGGCACTCCGACACTCAAGTCAGTAATGAAGACAAGCTGTAAATAATGGAAGAACAAGACTTGCTGTTACCTTGACTTCTGTTAACTGCCGTGAGGGCGATGGCCGGTGTTTAAAGAGTAAGAAGCTTAGAGAGCTCAAGTATGAGAGCTTGGTCCTCCTCTTGAACATTGAATCATCTATTCATTTTATAAACTCCTTCGATGTCAGCTTTAATTCCTCCATTAATTGCTTGTCAGTTGGGTGTCTAAAACGGCTAACTACTTGGAGGGAGTTAATAACCTTAATTTAGGCGTTTTAGGTTTGGGTAACCGATAAGTCAAGGGATTGCTTGGTAGGCCTCTCTTTATGCGTGGGCCTGATAAGGTAATTGAGTCTTTGACTCAAGTCTATTCTAGGTATTGTTTGATGGGATTGGGCTATTACTGATATAGGACTTGAAGCGAAAAATCAAAAATATCATTTGCCCAAATTTGACCCGTACACTAATTATACCCTTTATTACACATACAAAGAGTGTTGCTTATTCCCCTTCATGTTTAGATGCTTCCTGTACTGCTCGATGCTTTTCATAGCCCGTTCATACTACCCGCTCTCGCTTACTTGCCTGCTGGCTAATGGCTTTCCTTATTGGGATTTCTTTCCTATTGCTTGTCTTCCTGGTCAATCAAGCTTTCGACGAGTGACTCTTGTTATAGGGTCGGGGAAGGGACCGACTATATATGTATCCGAAAAAGGGAGAATAAGAGAAGAGATAATCAACTGTGCATAATGTAAATGATGCTAATACATATTTTAAAAGTCGTAATGATATTATCAAATTTATTATTATTGTATAATATTTATTTTTGTGTGTAGGTTGGAATAAACTAATGTTCAAACAATAACATAATTATAGCTTTTTTTATTATAAAGAAGTTTTCAAGTTAAAATATTGCTAAATTATTGTTTTTTCTATATTTTATTATAAAAGAAAATATTTAATACTTTGATGTTTCCATTGCTTATGTTATAGGTATGAGTAATGATACACTCACACACACTTTTACTTAAAATTTTACAAACTCTCTCACTGTAGCTACAATGATTTACTGTAGATCACTGTTGATACAGTGAGAGAGTTTGTAAATTTTTAAGTAAAAATATGTGTGAGTGTATCATTTTTGTATAGGTATACAGACTTAAGTTTTATTTTCAAATGGAGAGATGTTTAATCTAGAAATGAGAACTACTTTTAAGAATATAAGTTGTCATAAACTTAGTTATATATATATATATCAATATTCCAAAAGCCATTTGGTTTTTACATGTTTGAAATTTTTTGCGTTAAATTATGTTTGTTGAGATTATATTTGAGAAGTGATATACATATAAATATTTTATCGAAAATAAATACACCACTCTCATTGTATCTACAGTGATCACTGTAGCTATAATGAGATGTGTGTATTTATTTTCGATAAAAGTGTTTGTATGTCTATCATTTTTTATTATATTTGGAAGAAAACAAACTCACTTAAAAATGCTCTGTAGCTCTATGGCTTCTTTTGAAATTGAGAAGAGTTGTTGGAAGATGAAGAGTGGAAGAGAAGTTTAGGACACGTCCAAATAAATATTAAAGAGTTTGATTTGTACGTGTAATAAAGGGTATAATCGGTATTTACATATTAAAGAATGGATGATGACCGTTCAATTAAATAATTAAAAGTCTAAAAGAAAACACGTGTATCCATGGAAACTAGCCGATCCTATTAACAAGTGTTTTTAGAATCAGACCGGTGATTAAATCGGTGATCTAAAATATTCAATGGATCAATGATTTGACAGGTTGAACTATTTCAAAAAAATCGGCAGAACCGACCTACGTCATGAATAAATCGACATTTTTCTTATAATATATTTTCTTAACTTATAATATTTGAGGTACACAACATTTTATTATAAAAAATAAAATATAACAAAAAAAAGTTTGTACAAAATCACAGAAAACCCTATTAATATAAAAGCTTTACTGCTTTTAAGGAGGTGGCTGAGATGATATTCAAGTAAGTCTCTAAGGAATAAACAGATTACAAAATATATTTAAATTTAGTAATTTACCCACACTCTTATCTGTTAATTGGAAAAAAAAATAAAATCAAAAAGCCCATTGTATTAAAATCAAACATTAACTTTTCGCTCTCTGAAATTTATAAGACCTATTGGGATATAAATAAATACATAAATAAAATATATTTTTTAGAATGTTAAGGGATTAGGATGTTATTACCCTAATCAACTCAACAGTAACATGTCGATATCTTCACACGTGTCCTCGGCGATGTGAGACTTTTCCTTTCATCTAAAATTATCTGACGGTGCTCCCGGCTGCCTTAAGGCTGCTCATGCCAGGTGGCAAGATCGTACGTTCCTAATATGTCCCATCCTAAATAGGGCCCCACTCATTTATCCACTTGGCCTTTATTAAATTTTGACCGCGAGATTAACATTTATAACTTTATCTAATATTCAAAATATTTGTTTAGAGGGTAAATAATGCCATTCAAAATTAAATTTTGACCCGAATCAAGACATATAAATTAATTTATAATCTTAATCAATGAGTAATGATGCTCTCCACGTTTAGATCCGGCCACGGTTTCGGTTCCGAATTAGAACTGAACCGGTTGAATCCGGAATCGGATTCGAAATTTTTCGATTCGATTAGGGTTCACTTGAAACCGTTAGAATTGTTCGGTTCTAACGATTCTACGGTAGAACAATTTATTTTATTTTTTAAAAAATCATTATTGAAACCGGAATCGAATCGTTCGGTTCGATTCCGATTTTACACTTATGAAATCGGGAATCGATCGGTCCGATTCCGGTTCGGAAACGAACCGGACCGGTAGCCATCTCTAACCACGCTCCCTCTGAAAACTATTAATCACATGCCAAACCAAAACCCTACGAGATTAACATTTCTGACTTTATCTAATCAAATTCAAGATCTACGAGATTTAGAATCCGACGCCTTCACTCGTTCGAAAAGACAACTAGATTCGTACTCGTTGTCGGATCGATAGGGATTCTTTTGATTGATTTCTTTGAAGATTTTGTATTTATTTTGGAGGAGTTTACACGTGGCAAGAGGATAGATTTAAACTTTCAGGTAGGGAGTAACAGTGACGGTTTTAGCAGTTTTTGACTACTGAAAGTGAAAATATTTGTTCTTTTGAATTTGTTTCGTATCGTTTAGGTTCTTATTTTTTGGCATTGGATGGTTTGAAGATTGCTCTGTTATAGATTTTCATTTCATTATAATTCGAATTTCAGATTTGATTTTGGACTTTGTGATAAATTTTTTTTAGAGATAATTTCAAAGAATTAGCTATTAGGGTTTCATTTCTTGTTCTGTTTGCTCTTGAATGCCGTTACCCGGTATTTGAATTCAATGGGAGAAAGTACAGTTTGTGTGGAAATTCGAACAGATGAGGCAATGGGTATGGAATGTTCTTCGAGAACTGAATCGAAGCGGGACCGTGAGTTTTTGATAGAGAATGCTGAATCAGATTCGTTTCCTAGTAAGAAGGAAGCTAAAGAAGAAGCTTTAAATGACGACATTAGATCAGAAGTCTCCAATCCAGTAGTTTCTCCTAAAGAGTTTTCGTCAAGTTTTCAAGATATCACTAGCCAAGAAACCAAACTAGTTACAATAAACCAATCCGAGTGTAATGAGGTTCCGTCTACTAGTTCCGGGAATTTGAGTTCAGAGGAGACTTTAAGTGATGGCGAGGGACATACTGAAAGTTCCTATGCTGCTGACAATTCTCAGAATGAAAATTCTGGTGATGTTATGAAATCTCATGTTGTATTGGAAATTCCGAAACATGCTAGTTCATCGTCTGGAATTAGAAAAATTACATTTAAGTTTAGTAAAAGAAAGGAAGATTATGTAGCCCCTGTTTCTTATGAGGAAGGTGGGAATTATTGTGGCTATGATGGTATGAGTTTACCTGAAGGGAGTAATCGCTTGTTGTGTGCTCAAAACATGGAAATAAAGATGTCTAAGAAGGTTGTTCCTAATGAGTACCCAACAAATGTTAAGAAGTTGTTGTCAACTGGTATCCTCGATGGAGCATGCGTGAAGTACATTTCTACGTCACAGGAGGTAATTTTTAGCATATATATATTGTGTTGTTGGATTTGCTGGTGATGTACTCTTATTTTTTATTGGTTGTTGATTTGTTTATTTATTGGTTTATTATTTCTGATTGTAGAGGGAGTTAGATGGAATTATAAATGGTGGTGGATACTTGTGTGGCTGTCCGTCATGTAATTTCTCGAAAGTAAGTATTTTCACTGTTCAGTTTATATTGTTGTTCATCACCAAGATGTTTGGCTGTTAATGATGATTAAACGACTGTACCGTACAAGCAGGTTGTGAGTGCACATGAGTTTGAGCAGCATGCTGGTGCCAAAACTAGGCACCCAAATAATCACATATATCTGGAGAATGGGCAGCCAATTTATAGTATCATTCAAGAATTAAAGACTGCTCCCCTTGGCATACTGGAGAAAGTGGTAAAAAATGTGGCTGGTTCATCTTTCAATGAGGGTTCTTTTCAAGTTTGGAAAGGTGATGTCTTTGCTTTCAATGTCTTCTTGAGGCATGTAGGGTTGTGTTTGCAATACTGTCTTTCAAGTTTCAACTGGCAAGAAAGTCACGCTGTTTGATGGGATACATGAGTTTGTGGATTATGCTTTTAATTATGCAAAATACTAAATCCTAAAGTGGCAAAAGGTTATAGGAAAACAATTTAAAATTAAGGTTACGTCCTTGTAAATATTTGACTAAAACCCTTGTAGAGTGCTTTGCGAAAGATAATCAAGAGACTGTGCTTAATGAAGTATAATTTCAGAAACACTGTCCATTCTGCTGTTGTACTTACTTTGACATTCTTGATACTTGCAGCTAGTCTTCATCTCCGCAAGGGAATGGCTGAACAAGATGGAAAGCGTAATAACAAGCTTCCTAGTCTGTTTCACTCGGTTGTAAGGTACAAATGGACAATAGGCTTGACTTTTAATAATTTCTTTCTGCCTTCATGGCAAAGTGCTCAACATATAGGTGTCATTAAGCTAATAGAAGAGACATTTTTCCTTTAATTATTTTTGGATTTTTATAGAATTGGATCTTTTCTGCTCTTGTATCTGCATTAAATTTTTTTAAACCTTCTGTGGAAAGTGGAAACTTTGATGATACACAGCATATGGCAAGGCTAAAGGAAACAATTGATTTATGCAGGGATTTACGATTTGAGAGGAACCTAATATCCAAGTAGCTCTTGTCTACTTGTATCTTTGCATCTTAGAAACTAAACTTTGCTTTCCATGTTTGCTTTATTGGGACACTGAAGCAATATTCTGTAGTTTCTAAAATTTTGATAAGGGTTCTATTGATCCTTCAATTTAATTCATTTAGTTGTATGCTTTTTGGTTATCATGTTAATTAGATATAGTCTTCTTGTGTTGCTCTTGGAATTATATGGTGGCAGAACGTGCCTAATACCAGATAGAAATTCATTCTTTTTCAATGGACTTTTTAATTTTCTAGCACTTATGGTTTGCTGGTTCTTTTTTTTTTAACATTTGCAATCTCTTTTAGGGGCGAGTTTCCATAACTTAGAAAGTGTGATTTTGATAATGCATGAGACTGACATAATTATAGATTGACCTTCTTCTACTCTACATTCTTACAAGAAAAAAATAGTTTGTGTGAACATGATTCTGCAGAATGAGCTAAAATGATAATTGCAAAGAGATTCATTGGTACCCTTACTTGTATGAATGAAAATATCTGCCGTCCTCTAGTTTTGTTTTTCCCCTTTTCTAGTTCAAAGAAAATGTGAGATTTTTGAAGTGGCACTGGCATACCTTTGAAGGTTTTAATTTTTTCTATTTATCCATTTTCATGGAATTGAGTCTTAAATAGATTTATTTGTAGACTCAGTATTAAAGAAGCAGCACCAGTGACCAAATGACTTGTTTCTAATAACTCTGAGTTACTCCCAACTTTATTCATTTTCTATACTAGAATTTGTAGGGCCTTCGAACACTCAGCTCCAGAGGTTTAAACTAGTGGAGTCAGCAGCCTGTAGCTTTATACTACATATGGTACCTGATCCTGCATATCGAGTTAGGCTCAAAGAAAATGCTCCTAGTAAAAGAAAGAAGTCTTAGATGCTCTATTTTACTATTTATGCAGTGTCTTCGTATACCTTTCCTCCTGTTAGATTGAGAAACAGAATATAATGATATTTAGCACTTTAGGTGTTGGCTTCCTTTATTTTGTCCTTGTATATGTCAGCTGTTGGTAAGGAAAAAAATTGATTAGGTCATAGTGCTCATAATTATAGGGGTGGCAATTCGGGTGTGTGGGTCATATTCATGTCAAATCTTAAGTGAATCGTTTCAAATTTTAGCTAACACGAATTCAACTCATTTATTAATCGTGCCAAATATCAAAATTTGAATTCAACCCATTTAATAAATGTGTGACAAGATTCGATTCTTTTAGACATGATTAGTAAATTAATCTTATTTGTGTTTTGGCATGACATGATTAGACCCAAATTTTGATTCGTTTAACTTAAATTTAATTTAAAAATTATATGCATTTTCACCTAAACATAAATTAAATAGCTCTAAAAAATAAAAAACTCATTTATATCAGTAATAAACAACAAAATACAATTAACATATAGCACAATAAAAATCAAGCTAAAAACATCACAAATTTATCATCATAAGAGTAGCAATTTAAACATATTTTCAACCAAACTCCAAACTACTAAATCATTAACAATACGAGCAATAACAATCAACAGCCTCAAAATAAATATCTTTATGCCTAACTTTGCGAGAACCTGATTGATTAGACTGTATTTGCATAATCTAGTGGAAAATCTATTGCTGCCTGCAGTTCAATTTTCAAAGTTGTTCCTAAAAGGCAGGTTTTGTAATACTCTGATATCTGGGTTGCCAAACTGCTAACTTTAAAATCTGGAAATTAACAAATGCTTTTCAATCCTAAATATATCAGGCTATTGTATTCTTATTTGATATTTGCTGGCTACAATTTTGCTTTTCTGAACTTGCAGCTGCTCCAGTTTAGCATTAGAAGAAAACATTAGCCCTACTTCATGCTCCTTTGTGCAGGACACTGGTAGGGAGCAAACATATATAAAGGAGATGCTTGAAGAGCGAAAACATGGAGTGAAGAGGTGCTCTTTCTCTGCGCATTTTCTTGATTCTTGGCCATACTAGATATCATGTTTGTGTGTGTTTTTTTTCTTCCCTCTTTTAACTGGTTGTTATCACGTCATATTTTCTGACTTCTTTCTGACATTACTTATCCTGTGCAGACCTTTCATGCAACAAAAGAAAACCGCTGAAGGGGGCGCCAAGAAACGGTAATTTTGATTTTTTTATGTTTCTCCCCTCATTGGTCGTTTAAATGAATTCCCATTGATTATGAAAATATTATCTTTTATTGCAGTCTTCCAAATTCCTTCTATTTTTGTTTGCAGGGATAATGATCTACACCGGTTGCTCTTTCTACCTAATGGCCTCGAAGATGGGGAAAGATTGACTTACATTGTTAAAGGACAGGTGCTAAATTCGATGTATATGCAAATTGATGATTGGTTGATTAATTGGTTCATGTATCAGTTCATATCTAATACAAATTTAAAATTGTTCTGATTTTTCTTTTCCCCAGAGATTGCGTTTCGGCTGCAAGCAGGGTAATGGTATAGTCTGTGATTGCTGTAACAAAGAGGTAAAATCATCAAGCTGTACAGTTACAAACTTACAATGGCATTCTGCATTTGTTTTTACAATACTGCTTTCCCTCCCTCGCCCTGTCTCACTGTTGGTTATTCCCTCCCTTATTGGTCAGATTAGCCCTTCTCAATTTGAAGCTCATGCTGGAATGGCTGCTAGGCGTCAACCGTGAGTAGGCTTAAAGTAATATGATTTCTTGTTGGAGTGTTTTGTCTATCATTTGAAATAATTTTGTATGCATTTTTCAGCTATCGACATATCTATACTTCTAATGGTGTGACACTTCATGATATTGCCATTTCATTGGCAATGGGGCAAAGGCGTACTACTGGTAGCAGTGATGATATGTGCCATGTATGTGGAGATGGAGAAAATCTACTTCTCTGTAATTGCTGTCCTCTTGCTTTTCATGCAGGTGGGTATTCTTAGATGTGTTACTGTTTCAAATGTTGAAAAATATTACTTGTTTTACCGGAAGGAACACATATGGGCACATGTTTCTTTTCTTACAACATAGAAAAAAACCTTCCTTTTCTTCTTCTTCTTCCCTTGTGCTTTTATAGACTGCATCATGATATTTATTTCCACCAGCTGGTTCACGTTATGTAAATTGCCTTATTACAGTTAAAAAAGAGAGAGAATGCTTTCCTGTACTTGGCCTAAAAAACCATTGTTAATTGTTCTTATGTTTGCTACCTTCCATCTTGTGTACATTACTATGAATTATTTTCTGAAGTAACAGAATAGTGCGCTGTGCGAATACATGTTGGATTAATCTGCCTTTTATGTTTTTATTTTGAAAATCATGCTAAAAGGATGTGCTTATAATTTGTTTATATATTAGACTTGAATTGTTAAATTCATTGTATTTTTGTTTCTTTGATAGTTCAGCTTGATCTGTTTGTCTTGTAGCGTGCTTGGATACACAGTTGATCCCTGAATGTGGTTGGCATTGTCCAAATTGTAGAGAGGGACAATCTTCATGTTTGTCCAGATCAGTGGATTTAAAGGGAGGGCTTGAAGCACCAGGAGCTGAAGTTGGTGGTTGTGTTATTTGCAGGTTGGTTCCTCTTGAATATTCATTTTAACTTTTTAATGAAAATACAAAGAAGGCTTATTTATGTGAATGTAATGTATGTTTGTGACTATACATGTGCTTATGTATGTATACTTCTGTTTATTCTTGATGCTATTGATCATTCAAAACAGTCACTCTGCCTCTAAAACCAATATATGGGCTTCAATCACAATTCAACTCATTGGAGTATCATTAGATAGATATAGTAGCTACAATAAACTCATTTTTAAAAAAATTGAATTTTCATTCCCAAGGGGACAGCCCAGTTGGTTTGCCTCATGCACGGGAAGCAATAGCTCAAGGGACCAAATCTCCTTACACCAACCTTTGGAGGGGGAATGGGTGATGGATTTAATTTGGGGTGAGATTGGGTGGCATTATAACAAAAAAGTAAGAAAAAAAGTTATGATTGGGTGGCATTATAACAAAAAAGTAAGAAAAAAAGTTATATTATCTGGAAATTGTTTTCAGGACCCCTTGTTAGGGCTTGTTATTCTTGTATTATCCTTGGACCTCATCGTCTTTAGTTGTGTTATTATAACCACGAGAAACATTTTGAAACTGTTAATTTCAACAAAATAATTATTAATCAGTAATCAGAAGATCAGTTGAGGTCGACCTAACAACTAAAAGTTTGTTTTTGGAGAAGTCAAGTCTGTCAGAATATGAAATTCCGAGCTACCTGGAGTCCAAGGGCTTCCTGGTAGTTAACTACCTCTAATTGTTTTTTGGGTTAACGTACTTTTGTTTCTTATTTATGTGATTGTTTAGTGCCCATTAACTATGTTAACAGTTTGTTACCATTTTCTTTCTTTTGTTTATCAGGCTTCATGATTTCAGTGCTACATTTGATAATCGAACAGTTATATACTGTGATCAAGTATGTGCATTGAGTTTTGTTGATAAATTTTTTCGAAGTTTGATTTATCGTTTTGTTTCCTTTTAGCTTACTCATATATTTTGTTAGTGTGAGAAGGAGTTTCATGTTGGATGCTTGCGAGAGAAAAAGTTGTGTGATTTAAAAGTAAGTCTAGTAACCATATGATAGTCGTTCAAATATCTGTCGTAGATGAAAAAACTTATTTATTTTTTCGTATCTCACGACAGGAAATCCCAAATGATAAGTGGTTCTGTTGTGATGACTGCCGTAGAATCCACGCGACTCTACATGATTTTGTTTCTAATGGAGCACAGACAATACCAGTTTTATCATTTAGTACAATAAACAGGAAGCATATAGAGAAAGGAAGTTCTTTTGATGGAGCCATGAATGATGTTCAATGGCAAATACTAAAGAAAGCTCAACCTTTTGGAGAAAAAGAAAAATCACTGCTTTCTAGTGCTACTGCTATATTCCGAGTAAAATTCTTTTGATACCTTCTTGGATCTTCTCTTCAATTTTTTTCGAAATAGACAGCTTTGGTTGACGAAACATAGTTTATGTTGTGCTCTCACTCTTTTCTCTAGATGTTCTTACTTGCTGGAATTAGCAACTCGTATATTGAAAATATGCTATTTTTTGTCCTTATTTAATCATTTGCTGTTACTTTATCTTCCATTAGGCATACAAATAAAAAATAAAAAATTGGCAATTTAAAGGAATAGAGAATTCTGTGAAGTGGGAATAATAAATACACAAATTGAAATAATGTATGTTTCTGGAGTGATGACATTAGCGATTAAAATGTTGCGTATCTTCTGTCTGGATAAGTTATCTTGCATGTAAAATGTACTTAGTTTAGTTTTGTATCTCTGATCTTGATTTGTCTGTGCTGTCTTATGGTAGGAATGTTTCGATCCAATTATTGCTGAATGTGGGCGTGATCTGATTCCTGTCATGGTCTATGGGTAAGCCCTCAAGTTATTCTGTGTCAAATTTAACAGCAGCATCTTTGCTCTGATGTGATCTTTATTTTTCGTGGGGCAATTAGATCTTTACATCTGATTCCATAACTTCCTGCTTATTGAAACTGTGTATTCGATTTGAGACTGGCCAAGTCTATGAGTTTCTTTTAGCTCTAGTCAGACAGATTGATGCAGGCCTCTACAATAATCGGCATTTGGTTCTAGCAAAACAATAGTTAATACCATTTTTTAGCTTTGTTAGAGTTTGAAATATAAGTACAGTCAGGGAATAATACTGTGCAGTACGAGGCGATCATCTTTTGGCCATATAGCTGACATTATGCTTTTTACCATCTTGTTACTGCATTTCTTTGAGACAAACTCCCTTTCTTTGCTTGGTTTCTGAACCATGTGCTGGGGTGTTATGTTCTTTCCATTAATAATACACATAACATAAGTAGTTTGGTTGTTTCTGTTACTTACTGGATTGAATTGTTCCTTAGAATTCAGTTTTATGCTATTTTGAAATCGTGGTATTTCATTTGTTTGTTCATCATCTTATATTTTCGTTTCTCGATACTTGTCGTCGGAAGTTATATACTATTATACCAATTTCTAGTGTGATCATTTTTCTTTGAACTTGTTGCAGGAGAAACATCTCTGGTCAAGAGTTTGGGGGAGTTTACTCTGTCATTTTGACCATGAAGTAAGTTTCTATCTGGGTCTTTTTTTGTGTCCTAAGTCTTTGGCATTGTTTTACTACTATTATTGTTTGAAAGAAACTATGCATATTGTAATACTAATGGAAAAGGAGAGTTGGCGTCATTACTCATGTATTTTGATTTCTTATTTTTATCATTGTATTTTTTATTCCATGTTCACAGGTCTGTTGTAGTATCTGCTGGCCTTCTTAGGATTTTTGGTCGGGAGGTTGCTGAACTCCCTTTGGTGGCTACTTGTAGAGAATATCAAGGAAAAGTATGCATTTAGTATTTTAGATGAGACACACTGATTTCAGCTGTTAAATATATTTGTTTTTTCTTCTTCTTCAAGGTAACTAGGCTTACATAAACCTTAACACTGTCTTGATCATTTTTGTTTAGGGTTGCTTTCAAGCATTATTCTTGTGTATTGAGAGGTTGCTGTGTTCCCTGAATGTGGAAAATCTGGTGCTCCCCGCAGCTGAGAAAGCTGAGTCCATTTGGACAAAGAAATTTGGTTTCAGGAAGATGAGCAAGGAGCGGGTAAGGGCATATTTTTAGCTTAAGATCTTCCCTAAATTAATTCCTGATCTTTAATTACAAAACATTTCCTGGTCTTTTATCAATACTCAAGTAAAATCATTTATTTATATTGAAATTTTATATGAATAAATGGATACTTTATCGTTGAGTTTTTATGAATTACTGTCAATTGGTCTGTTTAACCTGACATAATCTAGTTTTTAGTTGAGCTGGCATATTCTTTTTTCTGGACTTTGTTTTGGGCTACACATTAAAAGTAGGAATCTTGGTAGAGGTCCAATTAAAAGGAGGCTAGAAGAGAATATTTGTAGGTGGAAATCAAGTTTAATGTTGCAGGAAATTCTGGATGGAAGCAAGATGATGAGTTTGGGTGCTTGTGCGGAAATGGGGATAGAATATTGGATTTGGGATCTGATGTGGTAATGAAGAATATAGCACAAAGTTTTTCTGAGGATTTAGAGGCAAAAGAAGGGAGATGAAATGAGCTGAAGACTTATAATTACTAAATGATTTTTACCTACAAAATTACCCTAAATTATTAAACATAAAAGCATTTTGGGACTGAAACAGAAAGTTGTCTTGCCTCATGTATATGTGGCTGTTCATTATTTTGTTCATTGTTGATTCTCTCTGATGCTATCAGTGTTCTAAAGGCGTTAGTTGGGCAGTAGTCCGGCACCTAATTGGCTAACAATAATTGAAGAATTTTGGGTTTTTAAAATTAGGGTTAATGTGTTTAGTGATATGGGCTAGAGGAAGAAGATGATGAACGGTAAGAAATGTGTGATTTTTTTTTTTTTATTGATTAATTGCGTTCAAAATGGCCCCGTTTTGGGGTTCTAAAATAACCCCAAAACGCATTGTCTGCACCCCGGTAATATTTATATATATATATATGTGTGTGTGTGTGTGTATCAAACCCCCAAAACGACGCCGTTTTGAGGGATATCTTTTAAAATAAAAACCCAAACGACGTCGTTTGGGTCTTGTAACCCTAGATCAAAATGGCTTCACTTTAATCTAGGATTACCAAAAAAAAAAAAAAACAATTTGCAGCGACCTAAGTGCTGCCTATCAGCCCGATTTGGGCCAATCTGGTGCCGCCAAACCAGCGGCCACTTATTGTGGCCGACTTGGCCTAAATCGCTATGGCACCATGCCGCCTAACAAAAAGGCGGTGCGTTTTAGAACAATGGATGCTATAAATTTTGTCAGGTAATTTAAGAAATGGGATTTTTTTTTTCTCTTAGTTTATGAGTGCAATTTTTTCACTAAGAGAAAGATGGTCATGGATTTGAGGCTCATTATGTATTACAACTGTGAGTATCCTTTTACCATTGGATTATGTCGTCCATTAATATAACATTTTGATAAAAGCTTTAAGTTAAATGGTTTTAGGTTGTGCTGAATACTATATGAAGTCAGGCCTGTTGACAAACAAATAATTTAGCACAAGGGGAGAACAAAGAAAGCACAAAAGCTTTCATTTGCCCATTTCTCGAGATGATAATATTAGTTGTAATCGTATTGTCTTCAATCTCATGAAATTATTGTGCCATGCAGTTGTTGAAGTACCAAAAAGATTTCCAGCTGACGATATTCAAGGGAACATCAATGCTAGAGAAGAAGGTGCAGCAGTGTCTACCAGAGTAGCATTTGTCACACAGATTCTTATCATAGACAATGCTGTGACTTGTATTTCTCCTTTCTGATAGAAATTTGCTGCTAGTCTTATTTTGGTTATTTATTTTTCTTTCGTTTTTGGCGGGGGGGTTAGACTCGAGAGCAGTTAACATAATATAATTGAGCATTGCTTGTTTTGTTCATGTAAAACCTAGAATTAATAAGTGAGGGAACTGGGTGCGGGAATTAAGAGCAACTGTACACAGAATCGGTGCATGCAGAACTTTTATTATGCATGGCTGAGGGAAGGCGAAAAAATTTTGACCGAATTTTGGTTGCTTTGAATGTGCATAAATAATCAGCCGATGTCTAGCTGAATGTATCTTGCATTGTTTGGTCATGCATGGAGTTCCAATTCTGATTTACTGTTGCATTGTAGGAGGTTGGTGCCTGTGTGTTTCCATCCTTTCACATTTTTCATTCTTTGAAGATTGAACCATCATATGATGTTGGATGCTTCATGATTTGAAGCAATGTCTGAATATTTAGCAGATGGAAGAACCGGAAACGTGAGGTTTCTGTTTACTTCATATTTTTCTATTTTTCTGTACACTCATATTATTAAGGTTTCTTCTATATCTATTTGATGACTCGCTTTTGTGTAACGATAAGATTATTATATTGTGACCTAAAGTTCATAAGTTCGAGTCGCATAAATAAAGTCTTCATAAAAAAATAAGGATAAAATTGCGTACATATTAAATCTTCCTCAGAATTATGCATGGTAAAAAAGCCCGGGATAAAAAAACCGGGTCGGATTTTAGAATTAGAGGTCCGGTTCGGGCTCAGGCTTTAAAAAATAAAAAATATATATAAAATATTAAAAAATCGGGCTGGATAAAAGTCCGGTCCTAGCTCAAGATGGATGGGACAGCTCGGCCCGGTAACAGCTCGGGCTAAGCTTTTCCCGAGTCTGGGCGTAAATTTTACTTCACGAGCTCGGACTGGGTTTATCAAAGTTCGAACCCGATCCGATCCATTACCATGCATAATCGGAATAATCCACGGTGTGGGAAATCTTGCAAGTCATCCTATGCTCTTTATTTGAAAACCATTGTCTTGTGATAGTATTATGATGCCACTCGATGAGAAGTAAATGGAATCGCCTTTTACACGTGCTTGATGAGTTTGGGTTGGGATATGCCATTCCTCTCCTCCGTTACTTTACCCTCATTTTTGCATAACCCGAGTTTTATCTTTCAATTTATGATCTCTCAAGTAACTGGAGACTTTTTCCAGTGGAAAACAGAATTCCAGCAGTTTCAGATGAGCAAACCGTTAATATATCTTTGTACAAAGTAAATACAAAATGCTTTACTGCTTATTTACACAACACTTGCATAGCAACCAGTTCAAAGTTTCATTAGGTTTTTACCACACATCGGCATCACACAAGAGCAGCAAAAATATAACAGCAGATTGTCTTGAAACATAATTACTTATTTATAAGCATTGGGTGAGAACTGGTAATGGATACCGAATTTCTAATTAAGCTCATAATGCCTCTGCAACTGAGTAATGCACCTTGCCAACCGATTCTTTAAGGAAGCTACTGCCACAGGAGTCAACACCAGCAACCTCGAAGTCATTGACGTCATCAGGGAGCTGAACTACTGCATCGCGAGCATCCATTAATTTGTAAGACTTGTTAGTACTCCCCCCTCCAATTTTCCGGAGTTGCTTCTTGTCTTTGCTGCTGCTATGTGAAGAGTTGCCTCTCCGTCCCTTCTTTCCTTTCTTCTGCTTATAATATCTGTCCTCCATCGACTTCTGCTGCTTTTTGCACCTATTAACTGTGTGGGACACTATTGTTGGAGGAGGATCATACACTTCAGGGGCCCACTTCACATTCAGCTTCCTTGATGAAGCACCTTGTTTCTCACGGCTACCTTTCATGGCGGAAACAAGCTTCAAAGGAGTCTGAGAAATAAAAGCAAGGAGAGAGACCAAATTTGAGAAGCCAAACTAAGAAATGAAGTAACAAATCAGGAATAAATAAGCCTGAAATGATTAGTATTATAAAGGCTAAATATCTCCCATGCCACTAAATAAAGGCTCCAGCAGTGCACATAAAATACGGTTTCATCACGCGTTGAATAACAGTCAAAAGCTAGGCCAAACTAATTTCACAATAAAAAGGCGAAAAAAAGAAGCAAATTTCATGCTGAATTACTTGCACTAAGATGCCTGAACCACGAGAGACGAGTTATGAGTCCTGATAATGAGCAAGTAATTTCAAGTTTCCGGGTAGTAGCTCCATAACACACTCTACCAACGAATATGACAATCAAGAAAGACACATTTAAGAGATCACCATGAATCCCTAAAAAAGGAGGAAACAGACTGACTTAGATCATGGTAATAAGCAATGAGATCAGAATATAAGGCATTCCATTAAATTAGGAGGGACACCATAAAAAGTCACAATTAAGGTCCATTTCAAAAAACAGGGTCAACAGAAAAGAATAGCAAACCACAAGCATCTGACAGAGGCAAGCTCATGAGAAACTGAAAGATACAACAAACCCGTTCAATCAACACCAGGAAAATGAAAATAATGTGACAACTTAGTCTCTTAACAAAAGGTGCTTTCGGACTTGAGTAATCTGAACAACAGACCGCATGCATTAAAAGATAACACAAAAACTGCAGCTAAACAATATAAACAACACCCACAAACCATCATATATCACAAGACTCCACAAACCATCATATATCACATGACTCACAGGCAAAGATATTGAGCGAGAGTAGGGAGAGTGCACAGAGTGGTCAGAAAACATTCTCTGTAAGGCATTCATAGCTTCATCATCTTCATCTTGTTCATTCGCATTAGTAGAAGAAGGTGATATCTTAGCAGTGGGGGGAAATGTAGCATATTTGCACAAGCTCTTTTGTCCAGGTTTAGTGTCGTCCAGTTTAAGGTCTTCAAATCCCTCCTCCACATTACTCACAACATCACTGTCAGATGTATTATGTTCACACAAATCCTTATTGTCCAAAACCTCACCACGGTTGCCATCAAGGGCATTCACTAAACCTCCGGATAATGCCTTTGATATCACCTTATCACGAGGAGAGCCGATGTCCATAGATTACAATATGGGACTATTTGTTCAAATCAGAACTGCCAATCAATGATTCAAAAGAGTTAGTTACACACAAAAAAGAAGAAGAAACCGTTATAAAATCCTCTATCGTCACTCTAACAAAACCAATCACAAGACAATGGTTCAAATTTTTGAAAATAAACATTATCTTTGCTTCAGACTATACATTGCAAAATCACACACATATATATATATGGGTGTATTTATATATACAAGGTTCGAAGACTCGGTATGCGGTGTGAGGTAGTCCCCCATGTGAGGCAAGGCGGGCAGCCTCGAGGCGATGGCCTCAATTCGAACACGGAAAAAAACTAAAAGCATTAAAATAAATCATCTACAACAAATCCATAACAACTAATACATACAAGCATCCATCAAAACTAAACAAAATGAAATATAACAAAATAGGTTCATAAACTAAAATGACCGCTAATCTCTGAATAGAGTATCATTTGTGTCTAATAGCATGAAATATGGGTGTGAAGTGTCAACCTCCCAAGAGTTATCATCATATATAATTCCTATCATAAATAAACTTATTAACAAAAAATGATAATTAATAAATAAATAGAATAGTAAAAGACGCCTCGACTCGAGGCGTCATGAGGCGAGCCGCCTCAAGCCTTTGAGGCGGTCCTATTGAAAACTCGGTATGAGGCGGCAACCTTGATGCGCCATGGCTGCAAGGCGACACCTTGAGAGGGGCCTCAGATGGAGTTTTTAAACTATATATATCACTTTACTCACAAATTTAAATTAAATAACAGAATATAACTAGCAAGCAATCAATATCAAGAAGAAACAATTTAAAAAAAAATAAAAAATAAAAATATGAATCACATATATATATTTTTTGGAATCGTTGGAAACACCGCCGCCAAATCATCATTTTCGGGCTTAAACGGAGCAGCTGAAACCCTCTGCTGTCTCAGACTCTTATAAGAAACGCAGTCTCTGGATTTGAACCCAGATCCTCAAAGGATCTACCCTACACCACCAAACCACGCGGTCCACGCCCCTTGGGACAAATCATATATATACACATACACTCACAAATTTTAATTAAATAACGCAATATAATCTAGCAAGCAATCAATATCAAGAAGAAACAATTTAAAAAAATAATAAAAATATAAATATAAATCACATATATATATTTTTTGGAATCGTTAGAAACACCGCCGCCAAACCATCATTTCTGGGCTTAAACGAAGCAGCTAAAACACTCTGTTGTCTCAGACTCTTACAAGAAACGCACTCTCTGGATTCGAATCCAGAACCTACGTTGGGACGAATTATATATACACACACACTCACAAATTTTAATTTAATAACGCAATATAATCTAGCAAGCAATCAATATCAAGAAGAAACAATTTTTTTTTTAATAAATAAAATAATAAAAATAAATCACAATCAACATAAACAACTCAAGAAAAAATAACAAAATATATACCTTCTACTAAGATGTCAAAAGCCAACGCAAATCGTCCAAACGAGTCAACGTTTCACCGAAAATTCGAACCTCAATATATCGTACGGATGAGGAGATCAAGGAGAAATTGGAAAAGAGAGCCGGGAGAAATTCGAGGAAGAAGAAGAAAAAGGAGAATTTAAAAAATAAAAGCAAATAAAAAAAAAAGCAAATGTTAACTAAGATTACCACGGCGATCACTTTTCTGAAGATGTTTCAGACGATGCGAACACAATCCACTATTGAAACGTGTCAATGAAGGAATTAACGGATCTTTGGGCACCGAAGGCATTATATCGATGCTCTTCGAAACCCTAACTTTTTTAAGACCCTAATCTTGCCTCCTATTTCTTTTTCTTAATTGAAAGAACAAATGATCGATCTTCAACAAAAAATTAAAAAAAATAAATAAATAACTGAAACGACAGCGTTTTTGTTGTTGAGAACCGAAGGCCGTTTTTGGATCAGGGCGTCAAGAGATGAGACATTAGCAGCGTAAAAATAAAGAGCTGGAAATGAGAGTTGATTTTTGGTAAGTGGATTTACACGATGAATGGAATTTGATGGGAGTATTTATACGCTGGAGGAATCATATGGAGTCAAGTGATCAACTAAATCAGGGACCTACACGTTTCCAATCATGGTGAGTACTTTTTCTTCTCCTTTTTTGTTTACTTTCCCTGGGCTTCTCTTTGGGCTTTATTTGGGCCTTACCGTTCAGATTTTCATCTCCCGGTCAGGATTTGATCAATAAAAAATAAAAATAATTGTATTTATATGAATCGAGCTAGTATTAACGAGAAAAAATTATTTTGTTACATAAAGAGCTCAAATTAAAATTGGTTATTAATTTCTTATAATGAATCTCACTCATTTCAACAACTATAAACACCTTTTTTTTTTAACTTCTTAACATAAGTCCTCACTCTCAGGGCCGGTCCTGAATTTTTTGGTGTCCGATGCGAAAGCTCAAAATGTGCATTTTTTCATTACGAAAACATATGTTTAAAAAAAATAATATTTAACGAGGGCTGGAACCCAAACGAAGCTGGGGACTAGACCCTCACGCCCAAATTATATTACTTGAGAAAATATATAAAGAGGAGACATAATACCTAAACTCCAATAATTTAGTGCCCCTTAATTTTTGGACCCTGAACAGTCGGCCTTGTGGGCAGGAGCTGCTCACTCTTTAGAGTGGTACAATCATCATAAAAGAAAAATCATTGTTTATGAAAAATGCTTGTTTCTTCGAACGGGATGTTTGAAAGGGTTCTCGAATAGATAAAAAATAAAATAGTATCATTTGTTATTTGTCTGTTCCGAAACTTTGTCGGACATCCTATTTAGACATATTAACACGGCTCATCGTAGAAAGAGTGGAGAAAAAAGAAAAAGATAGATTTAATAATATTAAAGATTGTGATATTTTAATTTAAAATTTGAATAATATTTTTAAACATAAGGGTATATTTGGTGTCGTATATTAAGTGGGTTTGCACTATATTATTAGTATAGACCAGTATTTGGCACTGAATTTGACATGCATGATGAGTTTAAATGGTCTATATTGTTCCTTTAATTTTTTTTTTAAAAATTTATATCTTAATTATTTAATTTATTGTAGGTATTAAGTTGATATTTTACTATATCCGGCCACTATTTTCATCACCGACCACCATGTCCTAACGCCGGCAACTGAGAACTGCAGCTACTATCGTTGTCAATTTCGTGTCTAATAGATTTTTATATTATATTTGGTATCGTTAGAATCTTTGTCTACGGCGGACTCTATGCAATGATTTCAATATCACTAATATCCGAACAATAACCCCAATGGGTTGCCTCAGTGGTAAAGGCTTTGAGCTTGAGTGGTTTGCTCACTCTCAGGTTCAAGGTTCGAATCTCATTAGATGCATTTCCTTGGGGTCATGCCCCCTGGTGTAAAAAGCTAGCGACTTACCCTGATCTGTGTTTGGGAAACTTCTGAGGGCACGGGGCACAGGTCTCGGGGATTAGTCGAGGTGCGCGTAAGCTGGCCCGGACACCCCGGTTATCAAAAAAAAAAAAAAAAAAATCCGAACAATCGCCCACCTTAAACCTACCATTAAAATCATTAAATTTAAAACTTTGACGGTAAATCTATGACCAACGATTTCAATGCCTCTACTTTAGTGGGTTATGTAATATTTTGGTTATATTTTGATGTCATCTTTTTATAGTTGGATTATGTTTATAGCTGGACTCCCACAGAAGGTCTAGAGAAAGTAATGATATAGTGATCTTACCGTTATTTTTTACAAGGAGACTGTTTTAAGATTCGAACACATAATCAAGCAGATAGTAAATTAACACTTAATCATTGCGCTAGACATGACGTGTTACTTTTCAAAATGACTGCAAAAAATTGGTGAAATATCTACTGTATGTATAAGTTTTTTTTTTTTTTTTTTGAAAAAGTATGTATAAGTTATAAATGAAAATTATATAATAACTTCTTGAAAGTATATGGTATAAAAAAACATCATCATCATCATCATCATTATGATTATGTTGTTCCAAATGATCATCTTCAGATGGTATTTTTTTTTTTTTAAATTGTTGGAAACCCCTCCGCCAAATCATCCTTTCTGGGCTTAAGCAGAGCAGGTAGAATCTCCGACTGTCACATGTTTTTACAAGAAACGCGCTCACTGGATTCGAACCCAATATCTCAAGATGAGATCTTGAATCCTACACCACCAAATCAAGTCGCTTCGGATGGTACATACTTAGCTCGTACTTGCTGATGAACAGAAAATATATCAATATTTACCGCCCTTTTTACTTAATATTTTGTTTAGTTTCTCGGGTTTGATGAACGTTTTGATGTGTTTTAGTTTATTTTGCAGATAAAATAATATTGGGACTCAATGAAATCATTTAGGACGAAATGTGGGTCAAATAAGGGCAAAAATTGGACTTGACATATTAATTTTGGAGATTGGAAACTTGAAAGGGCGTTCTAACGAAGTGCAGTTTCGGAAATTCTAATTTTACGCAACTGTCATATTTTGGGCATAACTCTTTATTCCGATATCGAATTGAGCAGATTCAAGTTCCAGATTAAAGAAGACTCAAAGATCTACAACTTTTAAGAACAAAATAATTTCGAATTCTGAAGATTTAATGACCGAAATTGATGAAACATCTGGAAGTGTGTTACGTGTAATTATTAAAGTCATTTTCAAAGCAAAAAAATAAATAAAAAATAAAAATAGTCAAGCTCCCACCAAATATGATAGAAATTAATAATGAATTTGGTGGAGCAATTAGTGGAGCAATTAATAATGGATTTGGTGGAACATTTAATAATGGATTTGGTGGAGGCAAAATTTTGCCTATAAATACCAAACCATTTTATTTGTAAATTCATACTTTCTTCTTTGAAATTCCTTAAGAATAACTAAGAAAATTATATCTTGCTTGTTTATTTACAGCTTTCAGTAATTAATTTCCACTTTCACACTTTCTTTTCTTTTCTTTAAGTCTTTACTTTCCGCAATTTACTTTTACACAATGAGGAGGTAACTCCCCATTGATGGGTAAAAGGTAAAGTTTTTATTATTGCTATTTAGATTAATCTCCCTTAATTATAATATAATAAACCTGACTTAATGAGGGTACCGCCATATTGGTCGGTGGTAATTAATTATAAATTGGTTTTAACCTGCTAAGCACAGATACCGCCTGGTTGGTCGGTTGGTAATTAATTATTAATTTGACTTAATCAGGATACCGCCTATATGGCTGGTTGGTAATTATCACTCAAAGTTAATATATTATATTAAGGGAGATATCTAAAATAGTAGTAATAAAAGTGGATCCTCTAACCCCCAGCATTTTCTTTTATTGTACTTTTACTTTATTTACTTTCAGCAATTTACTTTTCAGTAATTTATTTTTCAGCAATTTACTTTTCAGCAATTTACTTTTCATCAATTTACTTTCAGCAATTTACTTTTCAACAATTTACTTTTCAGCAATTTACTTTTCATCAATTTACTTTCAGCAATTTACTTTTCAACAATTTACTTTTCAGCAATTTACTTTTCAGTATTTAATTTCCAGCAATTTACTTTATGTCTTTTTATTTTATTTAAGTTTTTACTACCCGTAAATATGTGTTGTAACTAAGTCAGTTATCTGGGGTTGTGATGAATTCCAATACCACCGGTTATAAGGGGTTAAATTATGGTTTGGGTAATATAAAGGTTTATTTATTGAGCATTAGTCTTAATGCATCTTGTTAACTGACCATTAATAAGATTGATTCGGTAAACTTAAAATGAACTTGGAAAAGAGATTTTAGATTAAAGACTTTAGACTCAATAGCCCACGATCTTCATTGAGGATAGATAACCCTTTAATAGATTTCCTTTCAGGATATGAATATACCTGTCGGGCAAGGGTAGCCATAATTAGAACTTAATCTTAATGAATTCAGGTAACTTGGTTGACATAAGAATATGATTAATTAAGTTACACTGGGTATTTGTATCTGACCATCGGAAGAGGCTTTTGCATAATTTCGTGTTCCAGGTTAATAAACCGATAGCTTAGGTATTAAGTCATCGTGGGATCGATATTTTTTATACTACTTGAACGATACGTGCGCTTGCGTTATACGCGTGTGATTATGCCGGTCAAGTTTTTGGCGCCGTTGCCGGGGATTTATTTATCTTTCACTATTAGTTTTGAGGTTATATACATTTACTTGTATCTAATTTTCTTTTTACTTATTATTTTTGTTTTCACTTGTTTCAGGTTCTCAGACACTACATGAGATGAACCTGAAGATTTGAACTCCGACCGCTTGACCCAGAGATTGAAAGAACCATCAGACAGTTGAGAAGGGAAATTCGAGAAGGCCAAGAAGCAATCGTTAACATGGAACCTGAACCTTTAGAAGTTGCACCACCAATTCACATTCGAGACAAAACTATTCCAGGGGTGGACGGCCTCATTTCATGTATTGTAATTCCTCCCTTACCAGCAAATGCGTGTGACATCAAAACATGCATTCAGATGATTCAGCAGTCAGTACAGTTTGAGGGGAATGCAACTGAAGATCCTAATGCCACATCATCAACTTCCTGGAAGTTTGCGGCACTTTCAATTACAACAGAGCATCAGAAGAAGCAATGAGACTGCGAGTTTTCCATATTCCTTGAAAGACAGAGCAAAAGCTTGACTACATTCACTACCAGCAGGTTCCATCACAACTTGGAACATTCTAGCCACCAAATTCCTTACAAAGAACTTTCCACCAGCCAGAACAACAAAACTGAGAAATGACATCACATCCTTTGTACAACTTGACTCGAAAACTCTTTACGAAGCTTGGGAAAGGTACAAAGATTTGCTCCGGAAATGTCATCACCATGAGATTCCAAAATGGCTTCAAGTCCAAACTTTATATAATGGACTTTCTGGACTGATGAGAACCACAATTGATGCTGTTGCTGGAAGAGCTTTGATGACAAAATGAGAAGATCAAGCATGAGACTTAATCGAAGAAATGACTAACAACAATTCATTGTGGCCAACAGAAATGAGCATGATTCAACGAATTGCAGGAATTTATGAAGTTGGAGCTAACTCAGCAATGAATACTAAGTTGGAGCAAATGTGCAAAAGCCTGGAAACACTTAGCACGCAAGTTGTAAACATCGCCAGAGCCACAAGTTCACCATATGGAGGAGCACCAGAACCAAACCAACATGAAGAAATGGTGAACTATGTCAACAATTTCAACAGACAGATGAACAATCCATATTCCAACACCTATAACCCAGGGTGGAGGAATCATCCCAATTTTGCATGGAACAACAATTCAGGGCAAAAGAACAATCCACCACCTGAATTTTAACAGTAAAATAAAAGCCAGGAGTTTGAAAAAGAACCAGGAATGAAAGAATGGATTGCAGAGATGTTCAAAAAGCAATAAACAGCATATGATGCTATTTTTCAAAGCCAATCTGCTTCCATCAATGCACTAGAAAATCAAATTGGACAACTGGCCAATGCTCAGAGTTACAGACCGCTAGGGAACCTTCCTAGCAACACATAACCAAATCCAAGGAACCGAAGGAAGGAGCAATGCCAAGCCATTACTTTGAAAAGCGGTAATGAAATCAACAAAGATGTTGGAATCAAGGCAACAATTGAAGAGGTTCCTAAAGAAGCAGTTCCACAGATGGAGGAAAAAGAAGCAAAGGAAAAAGATCGAGAAATAATCACTCTACCTCCACCTTTTCCACAGGGTCTCTAGAAGAATAAACCGGACAAGCAATTTTCTTGATTCATGGAGATCTTCAAAAAGCTGCATATCAACATTCCATTTGCAGAAGCGTTGGAACAAATGCTCAGCTATGTCAAATCATGAAAGATATTCTTTCACGAAAACGGAGATTGAGAAATTACGAGACAGTAGCATTATCAAAAGAATGCAGCGCTATCATCCAGAGGAAGCTTCCCCCAAAGTTGAAAGATCCTGGCAGTTCACTGTTTCTTACACCATAGGAGAATATTATATCGGTAAGGCTTTATGTGATTTAGGTGCAAGTGTTAATTTAATGTCTTTTCTATTTACAGGAAACTGTAAATTGGAGAAACAATGCCTACCTCAGTCTCTCTGCAACTTTCTGATCGAACGCTCGTATTTTCGAGAGGTGTTGTTGAAGATGTGCTGGTCAAAGTCGACAAACTCATTCTCCCAGCAGATTTCATTATCCTTAACATGGAGGAAGATAAAGATGTTCCTATCATCCTTGGGAGACCATTATTGGCTACAGGTCGAACTGTGATTGATGTGCAAAAAGGAGAACTAACTATGAAAGTGCAGGACCAAGAAGTTACCTTTAATGTTTTCAAAGCCATGAAATTCCCGAGTGATGAAAAAGAGGAAGAATGTTTCAGACTTGATGTGATAAATAATACCTTCCAGGATTCCAATGCAGTGCAAAGTTCTACTGACAAACTTAAAGCCTGTCAATTGCCTGTGGAGCATGAAGAAAAAGCGTACTGCGCATTGAAGAAGCCAATTCTTGCACTACAAGTAACATAAAAGAAACAGTTCCATCAGCTTAACGAATTGGAAGAATTTCACATTCAGCATTTTAAGAATGCCAAACTGTACAAAGAAACAGTCAGGAAGAAACATGATGAGAAGTTAGTGTGCATACAACTAGAACCAAGGCATAGGGTATTGTTAAACAAGTCAAGCTTGAAACTCTTCCCATGGAAGCCAAAATCACGATGGTTAGGTCCATTCTTAATCACCAAGGTTTTACCAGATAGAGCCATTGAGTTACATGATCCTGACTCCAACAAAACATTCAAGGTTAAAAACAAGCGTGTCAAACACTACTGGGGAGAATCAATTGAGCGACAAAAATAAAGTGTCACACTTTCAGATCCAACATAACGTTCGGGGAGTCATGTCTAACTGACGACATTAAACTTAGCGCTAGCTGGGAGGCAACCCATGCAATTTGTGTATATATTGTGATTTGGTGTCTTTTAATTTTTATGTGTTTAGTTTTTGCAGGTTAAGTCATTTCAAGATGGAAGATGCTCTCGCAAATCTTCACAAGCAATTTCATTTTTCTCCTCAAAACTATATGATGAAAGTCTATAAAGCTCGCTTGGAACGGATGAGACTACTGATGATTAAAGGTATTCCTACTGACATTCGTTGGATTATTGAAGCACGGGTTCGATTGGCAGGTGAGTCTTCTGACTCTTTTGTTTCGCATCTGCCTGGTTTATGAAGAAGCACATATGCTAAAAAGAGAAGAGCTAAAAGAATGGGTGTATGGTATAAATATGCTCGTATGTTTTGTAATACTCATTGTCGTTCTTTAGGAATGGTGTCTGATAACCGTGAAGATAAGATTAATTTCATTAGGGATGACTTGAGTAAGGAGTCTTTGGATGACATATCTAAGACTCTTGGACGCATCCCAGTGGATATGTATATCATGAACTTCGTATGTTATATTCACAATTCCGAAAAGAAAGACAACAATTAAGTCTCGGGAATCTGAATTTAAAAGACTCTGTTTGCCAATTTATAAGAAAATTGGATGAGAAACTTATCTCTGACGCATAGACGTCAATCAAGCTGTTAATTTCTTGTAAATATTATATATTTTTGTCTTTTCCTAATAATTGTGATTTGTTTCGTTATTTTCTTTTATTTTCTCCGACATGATCCAGACTTTTTGACCTTTAACGATTTCTTTTATAATTTTGCTAATAATCGTCATTTGGAAGATACTAATGCTATTATTACTAACCCTTTTCAGGTGTTATAAATTCAACTCATCATTGCACTTTTGAAGGCATCCAGATAAAAATGGAAGCCACTTCAAGAAGACGAGTTGTAAATATCTGTATCTTTTGTGGTACTAGTATTGGTACTATGCCACAATATGTAGCGGCAGCACATGAATTGAGTCGAGTCTTAGCTGAAAGGAATATGCACCTAGTATATGGCTGTGACAATCTTGGACTAATGGGGATCGTTTCAAAGGCCGTACATGATAGAGGCAGTCAAGTCTTGGGAATCATCCCAAAATCCTTGGCGGAGACGAATCTTATTGGATCATCAAACGATGGGGAACTAATCGTGCCAGGTATGTCTGAACGACTGGTAGAGATGATTAACCATGCTGATGCTTTTATTGCTTTATCAGGAGGCTTGAGCAGGATGAAGGAAATTTTTACAATACTATTTTGGGAAAACTTGAACATATCCAGAAACCGCTTGGACTGTACAATATTGATGGATTTTATGATTTTCTTTGTGTGTTTTTTGATGATGCTCGGAGAAATGGGTTCGTGTCAAAGCCTGTAAAAGAACTCATCTTTACTGCCAGAACTACCCCGATTTAATTGACCAAATCTTAGCCTTTGAACCTCGATAATGATCGTGGTAAGAGGCGTCGGATAAATCTGGATCTTAACCTTTAACTTTTCATTTAGATGTAGAATTTCAGCTAACTAGGTACGATTTTCTAAACTCTTCTTCTACTGTTTAAAATATTGGGGACAATGTCTCATTTAGGTTTGGGGGAGGAGAATAGTTAAATTGTATCTTATTTTTATTGTTTTATTTTTTAGTCAAAATTTTTCGAAAAAGCCAAAAAAATTGAAAATTTTTACAAAAACCAAAAAAAAATATTTTGTATTTTTGTGTTTTTATTTGATTAATCATGTGAAATTGGTGTGAGATAGATGTGTAAGGAATTTTCATTCCTGAGACGTATCTCAACCTATTTCGGAACAAGTAAATTTTTGTTTATTTCCTTTTAAATTATTTAATTTGTGAATTCTCCATAAAACTGACTAAAATGAAACTTCATATGCTCAGTTGACAGGTATTATCAACATACATGGTAACATACATACATGAGCTGTAATTGAAAAATTTGTAATATTCAGTGCTTTATTTTAATTGGAGGAAACATTTATAAAAAGCGATGGAGTAAAAAAAAAAGTCTAAGATCCGAATTATTAAGTCTGTAAGGGTATCTTAACACCTAGTGCCCTAAAGCCAACTGGTTTGGGAGTCACTGGCCCGAAGCTCGCTACATGGATCAAAGATGTTGCAAAAAAAAATAAATAAATATATATATATATATATCTGAAGTCTGAGTAATTAAGTCCGTATGGATATCTTAACACCCAGTGCCATAAAACCAACTAGTTGGGAGTCACTGGCCCAAAGCTCGCTATATATATGAAAGAAATTGTATATAAATAAAAAAAAAATTCAAAAATCAATAAAAAAAGTAAAAAAATCATAAAAATATTCATTTGCTAAAAAAAGGTTTGAATTCTGATAAAAATTTAGAACAAAAATATTACTTTCTTATCAACTGCACTCGTGACTATTGTTGGCAAAATGAGTTGATTAATATTTTGTTGACTGTGTATATGGATAATGGTAAAAATAATCGGAGAATTTACTTATTCAGTAATTTAAAAAGAAACAAAACAACTATTGACTTGGATTAGAAGTTCTATCTGTTTAGTCACTAACTTCTTTATTCTCTTTTCTCTTGTCTTTTTGCTTTTGTGTGCATTAGTTTTATTATCTTTTTACTTTTGTAAAATATTTGTGGGTATCGTTGTTGTAAGCCCTCACGAGACTACAACTCGTCCACTAGAGACACCTAGGGGTTTAAAGGCTTGTTGCATACGCTAAATGCAACCGTGATCCATACGAAAGTGACTTAGTTTAATTTTAATTATTTCTTGTATTTTATTTTATTGTTTTGCTCGAGGACTAGTAAAATGTTAGGTTTGGGGGTGTGATGAGCGGAAAATATATCAATATTTACCGCCCATTTTACTTAATATTTTGTTTAGTTTCTCGGGTTTGATGAACGTTTTGATGTGTTTTAGTTTATTTTACCGATAAAATAATATTGGGAGTCAATGAAATTATTTAGGACCAAATGTGGGTCAAATAAGGGTAAAAATTGGACTTGACATATTAATTTTGGTCAATATTTTCAAACGAAGTGCAGTTTCAGAAATTCCAGTTTTGTGCAAATGTAATATTTTGGGCATAACTTTTTAATCCGATATCAGATTGAGCGGATTCAAGTTTCAGATTAAAGAAGACTCGAAGATCTACAACTTTGAAGAACAAAATAATTTCGAATTCTGAAGATTTCATGACCGAAATTGATGAAATATCTAGAAGTGTGTTATGTGTAATTATTAAAGTCATTTTTAAAGCAAATAAATAAATAAATAAAAATAGTCAAGCTCCCACCAAACATGATAGCAATTAATAATAGATTTGGTGGAACAATTAGTGGAGCAATTAATAATGGATTTGGTGGAGGCAAAATTTTGCCTATAAATACCAAGCCATTTCATTTGTAAATTCATATTTTCTTCTTTGAAATTCCTTAAGAATAACTAAGAAGATTGTATCTTGTTTGTTTATTTACAGCATTTAGTAATTAATTTCCACTTTCGCACTTTCTTTTCTTTACTTTTCGCAATTTACTTTTACACAATAAGGAGGTAACTCCCCATTACTGGGGTAAAATGTAAAGCTTTTATTATTGCTATTTAGATTAATCTCCCTTAATTATAATATAATAAACCTGACTTAATGAGGATACCGCCATATTGGTCGGTTGGTAATTAATTATAAATTGGTTTTAACCTGACTAAGCACGGATACCGCCTGGTTGGTCGGTTGGTAATTAATTATTAATTTGACTTAATCAGGATACCGCCTATATGGCTGATTGATAATTATCACTCAAAGTTAATATATTATATTAATGGAGATATCTAAAATAGTAGTAATAAAAGTGGATCCTTTAACCCACAGCATTTTCTTTTATTGTACTTTTACTTTATTTACTTTCAGCAATTTACTTTTCATCAATTTATTTTTCATCAATTTACTTTCAGCAATTTACTTTTCAGTATTTAATTTCCAGCAATTTACTTTATGTCTTTTATTTTATTTAAGTTTTTACTGCCCGTAAATATGTGTTGTAACTAAGTTTGTTATCTGTGGTTGTGGTGAATTCCAATATCACCGGTTTATAAAGGGGTTAAATTATGGTTTGGGTAATATAAATGTTTATTTATTGAGCCTTAGTCTTAATGCGTATTGTTAACTGGCCATTAATAAGATTGATTCGGTAAACTTAAAATGAACTTGGAAAATAGATTTTAGATTAAATACCTTAGACTCAATAGTCCACGATCTTCCTTGAGGATAGATAACCATTTAATAGATTTCCTTACATGATAGGAATATACCTGTCGGGCAGGGGTAGCCATAATTGGAACTTAATTTTAATGAATTCAGGTAATTTGGTTGACATAGGAATATGATTAATTAAGTTACACTGAGTATTTGTATCTGACCATCGGAAGAGGCTTTTGCATAATTTCGTTGTTCCAGGTTAATAAACCGATATATTACACAAACGTTAAAATAACCGCTTCATCTTTTAAAAAGATATTGGAAAGATTCGCAACCCTGGATAATTTCTAAATATTGAATTTTCTCAAACTACTTTCGCACAATTTTATTAATAGTTTTAAATTTAAAGTCATCATCCAATCAAACAATCAATCCATTAGATACATGTAAAAAATTTTGCTTCTTAAATTAATAGCTTAGGTATTAAGTCCTCATGGGATCGATACTTTTTATACTACTTGAACGATACGTGCGCTTGCGTTATACGCGTGTGATTACGCCGGTAACTTGCTAACTGTGTTATATATCATCCAGGCATGACATGTCATGACAAAATATATATTTTGAAGCAACATAATGTTCAATGGATGGGGTTCAACGCCCAATATATTTACGATTATTAAGTTAAGTTATGCAATAAAATTATTTATATATATGTAGTATGTATAAGATCATCTTTTTATTAAAGAACTTGATACTACTGCATCAAACTAGGAAAAAATGTCCAACATCCTATACAAAATCTACATTTTTTTTTTTTTTGGAAACGATGGAAACCCCGCCACCAAACCACCCATTCTGGGCCGCGGCGCAGGTAAAATCACCGGCTGTCCCAGGCTCTTACAAGAAGTGCACCCCCTAGATTCGAACCCAGAACCTCAAGGTGAGATCCTGAACACACCACCAAGCCACACCCCTCGGGGACTACAAAATCTACATGCCAATGAAAAACACCACAATCGCCACTTACAAGAGTTTGTTGAGAAACACACACTAATAACTCAGTTATTTTAATTTTAACTCTACAACTTTAACATCTTCTGTTGGTAAAATTTAGTGTAATCAAACAGTAATATAACTTGCAAACAAACAGATAAACAGCAAAAGTAGATCTAGATGCATGAAACCCTAAAACCAGAAAATCTTTAAACAAACCAGAAAATGGAGAATACAGAGTTGTCCAAGTCGAGATGATCTCTGTCCTTAAGAACTTATTGCTCCGTCACAGGTGCTTTACGGATTCGTTTTGCCAACGTTCTCCCAGGATTACTTGGATTCTTCTTGTTCAAGGTGCACTCCTTAACAAGTATGCGAACTTGGAATCAATGGTGAATCTCTCTCAAAACAAGGAAAACATAAATGCTTTTAAAGTTGGTGTATTTCTGTATATGTTCTTTTTCCTATCTTTAATATTGGAATTAAAGCCTTCTTATATAAGGCATGGAGGGGTGCCAATAGGGCACCCCTTGGGGTGGGTTGCAACCCTCCAAGGATTGCAACCTCCCATACATCCCTAGGGAATTCCAATAATATACATATCCATATACATCTCATATTTAATGAATTTTGAGGAATTTACAACAATCCCCACAATTCTTCAAATATTCATACAGGCATGTGAGAGAGATACCGTGAGCTAAAGCTGCATCGAAATAGGTAGCTTTCGCCTTGAACCTTTCCTAGTGAATGACAATCGGATTTACTTGGCAAACCAGTGACCCATAGTCTTGAACTGTTCTGCCGTTGGTGTAAACCAAGACAATTGCCAACACACATTTTAATTCGACCATTTTCCCGTTCTACGGTTGTGTCATTTTGGCCCTGAACAACGGTCCTGGATTCATCAAGTACTTTAGGGTAACCCGCCTTTAAAGGTTCCCATGGAAGCGGCCACACTTCTTACTTGAAATAGGTGATCTACTATGAAGAGGTAATCTGTCTTTACCCCCCATTAGGACTCATCTCCTAATATAGTGATCATTAAAAGCCTTAGCTTATCCTAACCAATGACAGACAGCACTCAGCGTCATTATCGGAATGGGAAAGAGTACGAAACTCTTCAGTGCTTGTTTTGAATTGCACAAAGTTTCTGTTGTCCCTTTTGAACCTAGATCTTGGATCTCCAGTCACTAGGTTGGGTTTCCACAGTGACAATTCTTAGATTATAGGCTTCAAGCCCATTCCCCTCGATGACTTCTCAACTTGCTCTCGAGGTAAACCTTTAGTTAGTGGATCCGCTAGGTTTTCCTTCGACTGACATAATCGATCGTTATTATGCCACTTGAGAGCAGTTGACGTATGGTATTATGTCTCCGACGTATGTGTCGAGACTTACCATTATACATTGTATTTTGGGCTCTCCCAATTGCCGATTGGCTATCACAATGTATGCTAATCGCTGGCACCGGTTTGGGCCAACTAGGAATATCCTCCAGGAAGTTTCTAAGCCATTCTGCTTCTTCCGCTGTTTTGTCTAATGCTATGAACTCTGATTCCATAGTAGACCGGGCAACACATGTTTGCCTCGAGGATTTCCATGACACGGCTGCATTACCAAGTGTGAAAACAAATCCAACCGTAGATTTGGAATCCACTGTATCAGATATCCAGTCAGCATCGCTGTTTCCCTCTAGAACAACAGGATATCTCTCGTAATGTAGCCCATATTTTGAAGTTTCTTATACCTCAAAACACTTACTATGACTTTCCAGTGTTATGTCCTGGATTGCTAGTATATCTGCTAAGCCTATTCACAGCTTGAGCGATATCAGTTCGTGTGCAATTTGTGAGATACATCAGACTTCCGATGATCCTTGAATACTCTAATTACGATATGCTTAAGCCAGTATTCTTTGATAGAGGAAGAGTTAGGTTAGCTACTCCCAAATCTTTCATATCAAATTTGCTGGTTAACACTTCTTGGTAAACTGAATCAACTCATGATTATTACCAATTATCAGCATATCGTCTACATAGAGACATACAATGACATATCATTTTTGAGTTGATTTGGTGTATATACACTTATCACACTCATCGGTTTTAAACCCACTTGACAACATATCTTTGTCAATGTTCTCATGTCATTGTCTAGGTGCTTGTTTTAATCCGTACAAGAATTTTACAAGCTTTCACACCTTCTGTTCTTTTCCAGGAACATTAAACCCTTCTGGTTGTTCCATGTAAGTCTCTTCATCCAATTCACCATTCAAGAATGACGTCTTTACATCCTTTTGATGTATTTCAAGAGCAAATATAGCTGCTATAGCTATAAGCATTCTACTAATGTGATACGAATCACTGGTGGATAGGTGTCAAAGTAAACAAGGCCTTCTTTCTGTCTATAATCTTTTATGACAAACCTCGCCTTGTACTTATCTATTGATCCATCCATTTTCATCTTTCCATTTGTAGCCCAGTGGCTTACAACCTGGAGGAAGATCAACCAACTCCCAAGTATGGTTCTGTAGGATTGAATCAATCTCACTGATAATCGCCTCTTTCCACAGAGGTGCCTCCAAAGAAGACATTGCTTCTTTATAGCTTCGAGGCTCATTTTCTCCAAAAAATATGTCAGAAATCGGATCTGACTCTTGGTCAACATGATCACTGTCCTTGACAGTATCAACAGCTCTTTTGAGAGACTCTCTTCTTTGTCTTTCCTTACAAGGAAAATGTCTCTTCAAAAATATTGCATTCCTTGACTCAATCATCACATTCAGATTGATGTCAGGAATCTCATACTTGTGTACCAAGAATCGATACGCACTACTGTTGCAAGCATATCCGAAGAATATACAGTCAACAGTTTTGGGTCCTATTCCACATTCTTAGGTTTAGGAGCCATCACATTGGCAATTGGCAAGACACCCCCACATTTTCAGATATTTGTAGGAAGGTACATAACCTTTCCACAACTCATATGGTGTCTTGTCCAATCTTCTGTGAGGAAGCTTGTTCAGAACGTAGTTCGGGAAAGCAGGGCTTTCCCCCACAAGTTCTGAGGTAAACCAGAACTAGTCAACATGGCATTCATCATTTCCTTCAACGTTCGGTCTTTGCACTCAGCAATCCCATTTTGTTGAGGAGAATACGGAGCAATGGTTTCGTGAATAATTCCGTGCACAGAACAATATTCACCGAATGATGAAAAATTCACCACTTCATCACTCCTGATTCTTTTGATTTCCTTGCCAAGTTGATTTGCAACTTCGTTCTCAGTGTATAAAGCTCTCAATAGCTTCAGCTTTGCTCCTCAGCAAATACACTTAACTGAATTTTGTGCTTTCATCGATAAAAGTGACAAAGTACTTTTTACCGCCTCTTATTTGCACAATATTCATGTCACAACACGTCAGTGTGTACAAGTTCCAAGGGTTCAGAACTTCGTTCTATGATGTTCTATGTATTTTTGCTTCAACACATGCCTCACACTCATGTTGGCTATCAATGCAAATTTAGGTATAAGGTCATGTTAATTAATGTACGTGTATCATAATTACATGTCCTAACCTCCCATGCCATACATTTTGTGACTCAATAATATAAGCAGAAGTTTCAGCTTTATTAATAGCACAATTGACAGTCATTGAAAAGACCCTCAGCGAGGTATCATTTTCCTACATAGACATCATTTTTGGTCAATACAATCTTGTCAGAAACAAATACAAACCCGAGACCGAGTTCTTCCGAATATCTGGAACATGCAAACATTATTTATGTAAGCTCCGTTCCGGATATCATTTTCAGAACTACTGTGCCTTGTCCAACCACTCTAGAGGTAGACGAGTTTTCCCATTGTCAGATGATCGCCGCCATCGACCTTTCTGATACGAGGAAAACATCTTGCTATCAGCACAATATATGACGAGTAGCCCCAGAGTCTACCCATCATTCTCTCGGATTCCCAACCAAGTTGGCTACAGTTACCACTGCTGAGAGATTCATTTCTGAAATCTCATCAGTTAACTGCTCATCTTCAACGACATGGCCTCATTTTTCCTGCCATTGTCCTGAGATATCTTGTTTCTGCAGTCCTTTGTCATATGACCGCTCTTTCACAGTTGTAGCACTTCCCATTGAACTTCTTGTTCGCTTGGGAAGAATCAGCTTCACTGTTCTTTCTTTTCTTGCTACCCTTTACATCCTCAAAGATGTTGGCCTTAGACTCCATAGTCTTGTAGCTGGCCTTCTCGGACATCATGTTCCCTGTTCGATTCTCAATCGAACTCCAAGGTTCTCAAGGCTCATCTGCTTCTTTTGTGTTGCAGATAGCTCCTGAAATCCTTCCATGATGGAGGCAACTTTTCAATTATGGTGGCAACTTGAAATGTCTCACAGAGTTTCATTCCTTCATCCAGTATTTCATGAATGATCTATTGTTGTTCACCCAACTGAGACATCACCGTCCTTGAAACTACCATCTTGTAGTCCAGGAACCTACCCACGACAGACAAATTTCTTTTGTCCGGCATCTTCAGTTTTGTACTTCTTCTCGAGAGATTCCCAGAGAATCTTCGCAGAAGTCATGCCTTGGTACACATTGTACAGGGTATTGTCAAGACCACCCAACAGGTAGTTCTTGCATAAGAAGTCTCCAGACATCCAAGTCTGTTCTCGCTCTTCCTTGGCCATTCAGATTCTCCCTCCACAGGACCCGGAGGATCTTTGAGGAATTTAGCCAACTGGAGAGTTGTCAGGTAGAACAACATTTTGCTTCTGCCACTGTTTGAAATTTGCCCCACCAAACTTCTCCGGTTTTCTCCATGAGAGACCGGTACTCTGTGATGTTTCCGCTAGCCATTTGTAGCTGGAAATCAACAGGGTTCAATCAGTCTACGAAAGACAATTGCACAACGATCAACGAATGATCTTGTTCAAAGTGATGTACTAGGTAGTCACTTGTTGTTCTAATGGACGAAAGTTCCAATAAACACAAGTCATTGAATTTTTAAAGATACTTAAGGAAATTGAACGAACGAATATTCTTCGAACACCTTTTCCAATAGGATCTTTTAGCAATTCACAACCCAGATTTACACTCTTCCAATAGCACAATTATTACGATAAGTGTAGATATATAAATGTCAATCAAGATTGGATGAAATTACTTGTGCAAAATTACACTTTAAATTCTCAACCAATTATGCAACAACCAATCAATTTCAACTTTATCACTATGTGTATGCTTGTGATAATTGAACAACCTAATAATAACTTAAATCTATACTACCAAGATTAATGTGTTAACAGTATATGACTAACCAAGTTAATATTATTTAAGTTTGCAGTTATAAAAATTACAGGACTATTTCGTTAGTGTCCGTTCGTATCTACGTTCGAACGAGACTGTCCAGTGGTGTGCGTTCGTGTTGCGTTTGATAACGCGTTCGAACGATGTGTTTCCGAGAGTTCACGTTCGAGTAGCGTTTGATAACGCGTTCGAACGACTTGATTCCAGAGAGTTCACGTTCGTATGGCGTTCGAGAACGCGTTCGAACGCAATGATTCCAGAGAGTTGGCGTCGAGTAGCGTTTAGGACGCGTTCGAACGTTCTAAGACAGAAGCTTGCGTTCGAATTGCGTTGGAAGACGCGTTCGAACGTTCTTACAAATTTCAGATTTATGGCCTTCGCGTGCGTCGGGCGTTCGAACGCCCTACGGGTTTTTTCATGCACAGTTCGTATTTCCAGAAAATATTCAAACCCTAACATGCAAATTACTATCTAATAACACGATACAATAAGTTCTTAAGATTGTTGGTAAAATTTAGTGTAATCAAACAGTAATATAACTTGCAAACAAACAGATCAAAACAGCAAAAGTGGATCTAGATGCATGAAACCCTAAAACCAGAAATCTTTAAACAAACCAGAAAATGGAGAATACATAGTTGTCCAAGTCGAGATGATCTCTGTCCTTAAGAACTTATTGGCTCCGTCACAGGTGCTTTACGGATTCGTTTTGCCAACGTTCTCCCAGGATTACTTGGATTCTTCTTGTTCAAGGTGCACTCCTTAACAAGTATGCGAACTTGGAATCAATGGTGAATCTCTCTCAAAACAAGGAAAACATAAATGCCTTTAAAGTTGGTGTATTTCTGTATATGTCTTTTTCCTATCTATAATATTGGAATTAAAGCCTTCTTATATAAGGCATGGAGGGGTGCCAATAGGGCACCCCTTGGGTGGGTTGCAACCCTCCAAGGATTGCAACCTCCCATACATCCCTAGGGAATTCCAATAATATACATATCCATATACATCTCATATTTAATGAATTTTGAGGAATTTACAACATCTTCATCATCGTGTCATTCGACCCTCGAAAGTACATCTGATGCAACACAATATATAAAACTAATAATCATACGAATTATTAATACAAATATAAAGGAAATCAATACTGTAAGAAGAATAAAAATGAAACAAAATAATGACCATGTCGTAAACTGTCTTAAATTGAGACCATTTTATTTAAAATTATCGCTAAGTGTCTCAAATTTGAGAAGTTTGAGATAAAATTCTATTATAAATTGTCTCAAATTTAGAAAGTTATCAATTCTAAACACCGACATATCTTAATTAAACAAAATATTTGTTTTTTGAGACGTTTTACAAAATATATATATAATATATATATATATATATATATATATATATATCTCAATTTGAGACTATTTATGATGGAAACATATCACAGACTATCTCAAATTTGAGGCAGTTGCGATGAAAAATATATCGTCATCCTAAGATCTCCATCGCAAAAATCAATTACACAGGAATTTTTGAAGTTCATAAACCCAAAAATCATATTACCCAACAAAAATCTAACTACCTAAAAACCCAATTATTTCTAACATAATTTCTCAAATCAAGAAAAATATCTCAAAATCATCGAGGAAGTAACGACGCAAATCAAAGAGCCATATGAATGAGGGTAATTTCATCCACAAAATAGGTGTTTGCCTACATTTTGAGACTAAAAAAACTGGGCCATCAATTTTGATAATAGAAAGTTAAAAATAGCCCCAAATATGTATTTCCCTACATATTTTTGGTATTATACATTTTTTTTTAATCGTTGGAAACTTCGACGCCAAAATCATCTATTACGGGCCTTCAGCAGAGCAGGTAAAATCTCTGACTGTCTCAAACTCTTATAAGAAATGTACTTCCTGAATTTGAACTCATGATCTCAAGAAATACCACGAACCATACACCACCCAAATCAATCCGTCCCTTGAGACTTATTATGCATCTCGCTTGAAACTAAAAGTAGCTGACATGATATATTCTTATAAAATCACCGTGTAAATATAATATAATAATATAATAAATATAAAGTTCAGTCAAACAACTTTATACAAAAAAAAAAAAAAAAAAAGATAAGTAAAATGAACATCTAGATAAAACCTAGAAAAAACCAGAGAAAATCTAAAATATGTTCAAGATTTAATGGATGAAGGGAAATGAACTAAATATGCAACATAGATGGTTATCCTCTATGGATAAATTAGTTTTCACACTTACAATTAATCAATTTAAGGAAAGAGAAAGATCTTATAGTTATTATTATTATTATTATTTATTATTTTTTTTAAAAAAAAGGTCCTCATAAGAATGTGCAAGCAAGTTCAAGCTCAATAATGTATGTATATGTGTAAGCAAGCAAATGAAAACTCAATAATATTTAAAATGATCAGTTTTAACTTAGACAAAAGTATCAAAATAATTTAGAGTTGGTCTCTTAAACTCAATTTCTATGCGAAAAATGCAGTAGGAATATTTTTATCGACTGATTAATTAGTTGTTGATGCGTCATATATTGTCCCCAAGGGGCGTGATTTGGTGTAGGGTTCAATGATCTTACTTTGAGGTTCTGAATTTGAATCTAGGTAATGCGTTTCTTGTAGAGCATGAGACAATCATTGATTTTACATGCTTCGCTTAAACCCGAAAGAATGATTTGACGGTGGAGTTTCCGACCATTAAAAAAAATGGTGTAATTTATAAGATCTTAATTTGAGGAACAAAAATCAGAGACTTTATTGATTAATCAATACATAAAATCGGTTTGCTATTAAGCTAAACCCAAACTTTTGAATTAATTTTTTTTTTTTCAATTTGTCTAATGTTCTATGACAACGCTCGAAAGTGGTATTTTTACTCACAAGTATAAGAATGTCGAAGTAATAAAAATAACCCGGTGAGTTTTCGGGTCGATCCACATAGAAGAGATTTAGCAAAAGAGAATAATGACAGTGCGGAAAATAAAAGTTTGGTTTGTTGAAATAGTCGGAGACTAGTTAGTTGGAATGCAATAATAGAATGAAATGCTGGAGTTAGGGGATCCACTTTTAGCCTTTTAAACATTTACAAAATCTTCGTTTTTATATATTTGATAAATTGCCTTTTGTTTTTGGGCCAAAATTGGCTACAGGGGCAAAAACGACATTACACACCACAAGACTAGAAGCCCATCTGCAAACTGGGCCCACATACGAAGATATTATGCAAAAGACCAGGCCTGTTGAACATAAAGAAGATCAACGGGCACCAGTTACAAATTGAAGAAAGAATCTGCATCCATAAATCCTACCATGAAGACGACGGTTTCAGGAGAAGACAAGATCATCAGTTACCGAGTATGGAACATCCGAATAAAAGCTTCATTAATAAAAACTCCAACGGGCAGATAAACGGAGGAGACCAAGACCTATAAAAGGAGAAAGAAAGACACCAACAGGGGGATCGAAAAAGACCACGACAATTACTAAGACAAGACTGATTCACAACCGCCCTCACGGCATATCACAGAAGGTTGAGGTACACAAAAGCCTTGACCAGTTTACTTTACGTTGATCGATACCATCACTAACTTGAGCGTCGGAGTGTCTACGGTTTCCACCACACCGGTGGGCAGTAAGCTCCTTATTCGTTCTATTTGTTTTGCAGGATTTACTCGCGCCCTACAAATTGATAATCTCGATTGTGGACATTGGCCGAAATCAGAGTCTACAATTTGGCGCCCACCGTGGGGCTGACGAGTGAATCGACAGGAGATAGAACGTCTCAACAAAATAGTCAACAATGGCGTCAAGCAACGAACATATCCCAGATCAACTAGCGGTACAAATTGCCATGCTCCAGGAACGACTCACAAACCTGGAAGAAGAAAATCTCACGATGCGAAATACCAACGAAAGTTTACAACAAAGGCTTGATCACCTATCATCCGACCCTCAGCATAACCGAGGTAGTCCAACTGCTCCACCCGTGTCAGACGAACCAAACAGCAACCACCCCCCAGCCACTCTACATTCAGACCATCTTGATGATCAAGCCCATCAACTGGCTAACTCCATCAGAAGAGAAATGGTTGAATTCAAAGAAGCAGTTATGTCTCGACTACCAGGGGTGAAACTCCCGATCAGGAAAAGCCGAGCCGGGACAATTTCAGATACCCCTTTCCATGAGTCAATTGTAGCAGTTGAGTTGCCCAGGAAATTCAACCCACCTGAAATGAAGTTATATGATGGGACCACAGATCCAGACGACCATGTCATGCATTACAAATTCAAGATGATGTCGAATGGTTTGTCTCCGAACCAATGGGAGGCCGGAATGTGCAGGTGCTTCGGGGAAACTCTGGCGGGACCTGCTTTGACATGGTTCATTAATCTTCCTTACAGGTCAATCAAATCATACCAAGAACTGGCGGACAAGTTCGTGCAACACTTCGCAAGTTCGTGCAGGATGGAGAAAACGACGGACGACCTTAACTCAGTACAACAGAGAAGAGGAGAAACATTACGGAGCTACGTGGCCCGGTTCAATCGTGAGAGAATAACCATACCGGACCTTCATCAGCCAACCGCAGTTGAAGCATTCAGGAATGGACTCCTTTATGACAGCGGGCTCTACAAGAAGTTGACGAAATTCAGATGCTACACAATGGACCAGGTCATGGCACGAGCCCAAGTAGAGATAAGGTGGGAGGAGGATAAAAGAAATAAGAGAAGAGTTGATGAAACAAATGCACAAGCGAACCGAAGGCCAGCTGCTTCCAGGCGACACGAAACAGACTACCCCCCTCGAACCGAAGGGAGGAACCAAAGTAGGGGCGAACGTCGACCATTCTACAAAAATATGGACAGACGTCCACGGCCATATAAAAACAGGGAGGAGCTTCCGACAAGTAAGCCTCGACTTCCAGACTACAATTTCACAATTTCTCCTGGGGAATTGGTTTCGGTGTTGAAGAAATTAGGGAATGAAGTGAAGTGGCCCCCAAGGGCAAGGATAGTTCATCCAAAAAAGACACTAAGAAATGGTGTGAGTTCCACAGGGACTACGGTCATACGACGGCGGAATGTGTTGCCTTGAGACTAGAGGTTTTGGAACTGCTGAACAAAGGATTTTTGAAAGATCTGCTTACAGACAAGGGGAAGGCGACAATGACCCGAAGGGATGAACGAGACAGACAGGGAGAAGCTCCAATGCCACCACCTCCGATTGATAATACTGTCAATGTCATTTCGGGGGGATCAGAAGTTAGTGGAGCAACTTATTCAGCTGCAAAAAGGCACTCGAGGGTATTGGCCACCAAGGCCTCACACACCCTAATGTCTGTAGAGGGAATTACCACGGTTTGGTAATTGGGTTCCCGGATGATGGAGACTCACAAGATTTAAACCCTCACCATGACGCTTTGGTCATTTCTCTTCAAGTAGCGAACTTCATGATCAGACGTGTGTTGGTCGACACGGGCTCCTCAGCTAATATTATCTTTGCCAGTGCTCTGACCGACATGGGGACTGCATTGGATAACGTCAATAGGCGTACGACAGTATTGATCGGTTTTAGCGGGGAACAAAAGTTGACTATGGGGGAAATACGACTCCCCGTTTATGTGGCAGGTGTCAATAAAATGACTACTTTCCTGGTATTGGACAGCCCATCGGCTTACAACTTGATTATGGGCAGACCTTGGATTCACGACATGAGGGCGTCTCATCTACCTATCATCAGGTAATTAAATTCCCAACTAAATGGGGGATTCAGGAGGTAAAAGGGGACCAACTGGCGTCAAGGAGTTGCTACCAAACGACCTTGAAGGCTAAATCAGATCCGGCATAGCAATTACAGTCTGGACCTAGTGCGCCAGAGCCTACTCTACCAAATATTGAGAAGCTCGACGAGGTCCAGATTCATCCTCAATTCACGGAACACAAGGCTTTGGTAGGAGCGGGGTTGGGACCAAAACTGCGAGCCGACCTGATAGAATTCTTGAAAAAACGGCACGACACGTTCGCATGGTCGCATGAGGATATGATAGGGATTGATCCGGATCTCATCACTCACGCACTGCATGTGGATCCGGACCACACCCCTGTCAGACAAAAAGAAGGAAGTTTGCCCCAGAAAGAAACCGGATCATTGATGAAGAGGTGCAAAAGTTACTGCAGAACGGTGCGATTAAAGAAGTACAGTTTCCCGAGTGGCTTGCCAATGTTGTAGTAGTGAAAAAGAAGAATGGGAAGTGGAGGGTGTGCATCGACTTCACAGATCTGAACAGAGCCTGTCCAAAGGACTCATTTCCTTTACCACATATTGATTCGATGGTGGACGCGACGGCAGGACACGAGTTATTAAGCTTCATGGACGCGTATTCAGGCTACAATCAGATCCTCATGCATCCTCAAGATCAAGAGAAAACAGCTTTTGTTACAAATCGAGGAATATTTTGTTACAAAGTCATGCCTTTTGGCTTGAAGAACGCAGGAGCAACATACCAGCGGATGGTTAACAGGATGTTCGACCATCAAATAGGGAAAACAATGGAAGTTTATATTGACGACATGTTGGTGAAATCCGTTGAATCAGAACAGCATCTCAACCATCTGGAAGAAGCCTTCGACATCATGGACAGGTACGGAATGAAATTAAATCCTACTAAGTGTGCATTTGGTGTCGCTTCAGGAAAATTCTTGGGATACATAGTCACTCGACGAGGCATTGAAGCAAATCCAGACCAGATTAGATCAATCCTCGACATCCCTTCCCCCTCTACCCCAAAGGATGTTATGCGACTAACTGGGCGGATAGCGGCATTAAACAGGTTCATCTCTAAATCGACCGACAGGAGTTTTTTATTTTTCTCAGCCTTAAAAAAATCAAGTAAATTCGAATGGACTCCTGCTTGTGAGGAAGCTCTGAAGCAGCTCAAACAATATTTGTCTTCACCGCCCCTATTATCAAAACCACTCGACTGTGAGAGGCTCTACCTTTATCTGGGAGTATCGGAACACGCGGTCAGTGGAGTTTTAGTAAGAGAAGAAGCAGGGAGTCAACAGCCAGTCTACTATGTAAGCAAAGCGCTGTTGGAGGCAGAGACACGCTACCCGCTGATGCAAAAATTGGTCTTCGCACTGGTCACAGCTGCAAGGAAACTTAGACCCTATTTCCAAGGTCATGCCATCACAGTGTACACGACACATCCTCTGAGAAGCATTCTTCATAAACCTGAGTTATCTGGAAGATTAATGAAGTGGGCAATTGAGTTGGGGGAACACGACATTGACTTTCAACCCAGGACGGCAATCAAATCCCAAGCCTTGGCAGATTTTGTGGCTGATTTTGCTCCCGGAATGGTGGCGACACCTGAAGCAGAAGTCAATTCCATCCAGCCGACAAGAACTTGGAAATTGATGGTTGATGGTTCAAGTAACAAAAAGGGGTGTGGACTCGGAATGGTAATCACTACTCTCCTCTGGCGACGTTCTGCAGCAGGCAGTCAAATGCGGCTTCAGAGTAACCAACAATGAGGCCGAGTACGAAGCATTGATTGCGGGATTATTATTGGCCAAGGAACTGGGAGCGAAGGAGATAGAAGTAACGTCGGATTCTCAGCTGATTGTCAACCAGGTCGAGGGATCGTACCAGGCAAGAGGTGAAGCAATGGCCTCTTACTTACAGAAGGTAAATGAGCTACGAACTGCATTCGACACATTCTCCATTAAACAGGTCCCAAGAAGCGAAATTCCCGGGCAGATGCACTGGCAACACTCGGTTCGACTCTGGAGGGCGACAAACCACAAGCTATACCCATAGTATTTCTGAACTGGCCGGCAATTTGGAAGGAAGAGACGGATGTGGCCGCTATCGCTACAGTCGACAGTTGGATGACACCGATCATTGAATACTTGCAGAACGGCGTACTTCCGGAAGACAAAGTGCTGGCAAGGAAGATACAGAGACAGTCTGCAAGGTTCGTAGTATTCGAAGGTCAGCTGTTACGAAGATCCTTCTCGGGACCATACCTGAAATGCCTGACACACGACGAAGCCCAGCATGTGTTGTCTGAACTACATGAAGGGGAATGTGGGAACCACTCAGGCGGCAGAAGTCTCGCTCTCCGAGCCCACACGACAGGGTATTACTGGCCGACTATGAGACTCGACTCCGCAGAGTTCACAAAGAAATGCGACAGGTGCCAGAGATTCGCACCAGTTCCTCATCTACCACCAGAGAAGCTGAGCCCAATCCTGTCTCCGTGGCCGTTCATGAAATGGGGCATGGACATTGTTGGAAAACTTCCAGTCGCTTCAGGTCAACGAGTCTACATGCTCGTAATGACAGACTATTATTCGAAATGGATTGAAGCCGAAGCATTCGCTAGAATACGCGACAAGGAGGCTCAAACGTTCGTATGGAAGAATATCATATGCCGGTACGGCATTCCCAGAGAAATTGTGACCGACAATGGATCACAATTCATCAGCCATCACTTTCAAAATTTCTGCAGGAACTGGGGTATCCGACTAAATTACTCGACGCCGCGCTTTCCACAAGCAAACGGGCAAGCAGAGTCGTCTAACAAGACGATCTTGAACACTATGAAGAAGAGGTTGGAGAAAGCAAAGGGCGCCTGGGCTGAAGAATTACCTGGAGTCTTGTGGTCGTACAGGACAACCGTAAGATCCTCAACCGGCGAAACTCCATTCTCATTAGCATTTGGGACGGAAGCTGTAATTCCATCCGAAGAAGTCATCCCTTCACCACGATGCCAGTGGCTCGACAACGAAAGCAACCAACAACTGATGAATTTCAATCTCGACACGATTGATGAGAAAAGGGACACGGCTCTCATTCGACTGGCCACATATCAACAAAGGGTGGCCAGGTATTTCGACAAAAACGTTCGGACCAGGACATTCCGCGCTGGTGACTGGGTCCTACGGAGAGTATTCCAGAGCACGAAAGAAGGTGGAGATGGGAAGCTGGGCCCTAATTGGGAAGGCCCTTATCAAATTGTTAGAGTTGTTGGGAAAGGAGCCTACAAGTTGGAAACCAAAGAGGGGAAACCAATCCGCAACAGTTGGAACGCGGTGCACCTTAAAAAATTTTCCGGTAATTTTGATGTTTTGCCAATTAGTTATTTTCCAGTCTACATTCAAGTTTTATCATTCTGTCAGTAGAGAAATAAAATTTGTAGAAGTTGTTCGACAAATTGCAATAAAACTATCCAATAGATTCTTGTTCCATTCTCCACATTCGAAGTATACAACCATTCGTCATTCCAATTTACAAAATGATTCAAGATACAAACTTGTTCCATCCTCACAAATTCTAAGTACAAGTTTATCAAAAATCTAGATAATTTCTGAACAATTCGACATCAATCGTCAGCTCCGTCTGCATCCATCGTTGCTGGCTGACTGGTTGGAACATCTCCTTCACCCTCCACATCCACCGGTTCAGAATGGACAGCAGTTTGTGCCACATTTTCTTCTTCTATTTCTGTGTCCTTCTCAACTTCCATCATCGCTTCTACCTCCATTGGATTTAGCTCAGCCTCCTCCTTCCTCATCTCTACCTCTGTTCCTACTTCTACATCTTCTTCTTCAGTCGACGAGGAGATTCCAGCGGCGCGCCTTTCATATTCCCTGATCCATTTCTCAGGCTTCCAGTCGACATGTTTACCAGCAATGAATTCTTGCATCAGGTCGTATCTATTCTTCATCATGGAGTCGATTGCGATATCCTCCATTTGTTCCAACAACAACTCGTTCTCCTTCTTCAAATTGTTGAAACCCTCCTTGTAACCTTCAATCGTTAACTCGGCTGTTTCCTTTTCCAGCTTCAAGCTAGCCTTCACTTCCTTCAGCTCCCTCTCGAGAACTTTCTCCTTTCTCTGCGAAGCGACCAGTCCAGACCTCAATTCAGACGACTCCTTCCTCACAGCTGATAAACCCTTCTCTAGCTCCTTGACCCTCTTTTGGTTGGATTCAGCATTTTTCCGCAAGAACAAGCTACATTCCAGGGCCTACGACATTCAAATCAGAGCACCATTCGACAAAAAAAAAAAAAAAGGGTACTCACTTGATAGTTTAGAGCGATGGCTTTCTTCATGGCCTCCGCCGGCCCAATCTGTGCCAATCTTACTTCATCCCCTTGGAGTAGAAGACCCTCAACAAATGAGTCGATGCTTGAAGGGTCTGAGATTGCTGTCGACTCCTTTGGAACTTTCAATATAAGGGTATCAGAGTCCTCTTCAGTTTCCACCTCTGCGACAGACTTCCTTTTCTTCTCAGATGATATGATGTCTATCGACTTCCCTTTTTCTACGACACCCCCACTCGAAATCATCTCTTGATGTTGGGTGCCAGCTTCTCTTTCGACCTCTAATTCTCTCTTCTTCAGTTTCCTCGACCTTTTTCTGCTCTTCATTTCGTCGAGTGAAGCTACTGTGAATGGTCCAGACATCATCTCCTCTGCGCATGAAAATTCCTCAATTTTTAAGGGCTCTCGATATTTTTTATTCACCCCATACAATTTTTGAATCGACCACCTACAGTTTATCACGGCCAAAACGTCGTTAGAGAGGGCCAGAACTTTACCTTCGCGCTGATAGATTTCCTTCCACAATGGAGTCGCCCTTAATCTCTTCTCCTCTAAGATGGCCTTGCAGTTCCTTACGTCGTCTTGCAAAGATAGAATCGCTTCGACGTTTGAGGTGGAGCGAACAGTTGAGAGGAACGATTTGTTTCGAAGAGGATCTGCAACGACAAACCCTTGGTTATTCAAAGACACAAACCATAGTTATAACCTATAAATTAGAAAAGAGCATCACTCACTCGACAAACACCAGAACTCTGGGATTCGACCAGCCCCAGTCAAACCAAATATACCCTCACCCCTTGCGAAGAAGTAGTAGGACTGCCAGTTTCCCCTATCATTAGTCGGCAACCCAATAACTAGAGGCTTCTTTCTTTGTCGAAGGATCATTGTATATCTCCCTTTCTCTTTCAGATGCTCCTTTATGTAATATGTCTCTAGAACATCATTTACCTCGAAGAGTACACCCAACTCGAAGGCTAAGCACTCAATCGACAATAGAATCCTCCATGCGTTTGGCATCAATTGAGACGGAGCAATTTCAAAATGGTTCAACACTTCCCAGACTAGTCTGGGGATGGGAAACCTCAATCCTACTTTAAACGGACGAACGTAGAAACCTATCCACCCCGGAACCTTGTAATCGATTCTCTCAGACGACGAAGGTACTCGGAGTTCTAGTGACTCAGGAAATCTATACATACAACTGAGTTCCCTCAGCATTTTCCCAGTCATACGACTAGCAGGATTCCTGGATAATAAGTTGGTAGGCTCACTGGTACAAGGAAAGTCACTCGGCTCCTCAATTGCAGGAATTGATCTTAGAGGTATTGCCTCAGTAGGTGTCTCCCGAGGAGACATCGCCAGGGTAACTACACCTTTCTCAATCAGTTTCTCGTACGACCACTCTTTGTACGTTACCCTCCTCCTCAGTTTCACTCGATGATTCGACATAACTATCTATTTTGGCTCCCAAGCTACCTAAAGACTCTCCACTCGACATTGTCCAAACGACAAGCATACAAACAATTAAACTCTCTAGTAATTACCCCTTGAAGATCAAAAACCACAAACACGATTCTAAAGCTAAACACACTAACCCAAAGATCAAACACCCAAAGTAACCTAAGAACAGCTTGAATATTGCAATGAATGCTTAAAGGAATTGAAGAACAAGAGGAAGTTAGCGAAGAATACCTTGAGAAACACTTGAGAGCTCTCCTTACTCGACTTTCCAAATGAGGAGAAGTGAAACGCCCATACCCCTTTTATACACCCACACTCAATTTGGCGCCAATATTCCCGCCAAAACTCCTCGTAATCCGCGATAGGGTTTGCTCTAAATGACAGTTGAACCGGGTCAAAGTATTACGGCATGGAGAATGTCGAACTGGGAACATCCCCTGATGATTCATGTCGAGTCAGATTTGTATTATACAAATCACTCGTCCGATACGACAGAGTCGAGTGAAATCACTCCTGAACCACCTCAAGGTTCAGTCGACAGGGGACATCCCCCAAGTAACTCATGTCGAGTTATATCTGAGTTATGGTATTCACTCGTCCGATACGACAGAGTCGAGTGAAATCACTCCTGAACCACCTCAAGGTTCAGTCGACAGGGGACATCCCCCAAGTAACTCATGTCGAGTTATATCTGAGTTATGGTATTCACTCGTCCGATACGACAGACTCGAGTGAAATCACTCCTGAACCACCTCAAGGTTCAGTCGACAGGGGACATCCCCCAAGTAACTCATGTCGAGTTATATCTGAGTTCACTCGTCCGATACGACAGTGTCGAATGAAATCACTCATGAACCACCTCAAGGTTCAGTCGACAGGGGACAACCCCCAAGTAACTCATGTCGAGTTATATCTGAGTTATGGTATTCACTCGTCCGATACGACAGAGTCGAGTGAAACCACTCCTGAACCACCTCAAGGTTCAGTCGACAGGGGACATCCCCCAAGTAACTCATGTCGAGTTATATCTGAGTTATGGTATTCACTCGTCCGATACGACAGTGTCGAGTGAAATCACTCCTGAACCACCTCAAGGTTCAGTCGACAGGGGACATCCCCCAAGTAACTCATGTCGAGTTATATCTGAGTTATGGTATTCACTCGTCCGATACGACAGAGTCGAGTGAAATCACTCCTGAACCACCTCAAGGTTCAGTCGACAGGGGACATCCCCCAAGTAACTCATGTCGAGTTATATCTGAGTTATGGTATTCACTCGTCCGATACGACAGTGTCGAGTGAAATCACTCCTGAACCACCTCAAGGTTCAGTCGACAGGGGACATCCCCCAAGTAACTCATGTCGAGTTATATCTGAGTTATGGTATTCACTCGTCCGATACGACAGAGTCGAGTGAAACATCCTGAACCACCACAAGGTTCAGTCGACAGGGGACATCCCCCAAGTAACTCATGTCGAGTTATATCTGAGTTATGGTATTCACTCGTCCGATACGACAGTGTCGAGTGAAATCACTCCTGAACCACCTCAAGGTTCAGTCGACAGGGGACATCCCCAAGTAACTCATGTCGAGTTATATCTGAGTTATGGTATTCACTCGTCCGATACGACAGAGTCGAGTGAAATCACTCCTGAACCACCTCAAGGTTCAGTCGACAGGGGACACCCCCAAGTAACTCATGTCGAGTTATATCTGAGTTATGGTATTCACTCGTCCGATACGACAAGTCGAGTGAAACACTCCTGAACCACCTCAAGGTTCAGTCGACAGGGGACATCCCCCAAGTAACTCATGTCGAGTTATATCTGAGTTATGGTATTCACTCGTCCGATACGACAGAGTCGAGTGAAATCACTCCTGAACCACCTCAAGTTCAGTCGACAGGGGACATCCCCCAGTAACTCATGTCGAGTTATATCTGAGTTATGGTATTCACTCGTCCGATACGACAGTGTCGAGTGAAAACACTCCTGAACCACCTCAAGGTTCAGTCGACAGGGACATCCCCCAAGTAACTCATGTCGAGTTATATCTGAGTTATGTATTCACTCGTCCGATAGACAGTGTCGAGTAAAACCATTCCTGAACCACATCAAGGTAGTCGACAGGGGAATCCCTCAAGTAACTCATGTCGAGTTATATCTGAGTATGGTATTCACTCGTCCGATACGACAAGAGTCGATGAAATCACTCCTGACCACACTCAAGGTTCAGTCGACAGGGGACATCCCCCAAGTAACTCATGTCGAGTTATATCTGAGTTATGGTATCACTCGTCCGATACGACAGAGTCGAGTGAAAACACATCCTGAACCACCTCACGGTTCAGTCGACAGGGGACATCCCCCAAGTAAACTCATGTCGAGTTATATCTGAGTTATGGTAATTCACTCGTCCGATACGACAGTGTCGAGTAAAACCATTCCTGAACCACATCAAGGTTCAGTCGACAGGGGACATCCCTCAAGTAACTATGTCGAGTTATATCGGGTTATGGTATTCACATCGTCCGATACGACAGTGTCGAGTGAAAATCATTCCTAACAACATCAAGATTCAGTCGACTGGGGACATCCCCAAATGCTCGTGTCAAGTTGTATTTGAGATACTGTATTCACTCGCCCGATACAACAGTGTCGAGTGAAAAATCATTTCTGAACCACCCCCAATTGACTCTGTCGATCAGATTGAGTTACGGAAATACTCGTCTCATACGACAAAGTCGAGTAAAATCACTCCTGAACCATCTCAGTTCAGTCAGCAGGGGACATCCATGGATGTCTCACGTCGAGCCAAATTGGAGCAAAGACATTCGCTATTCCAATACAACAGTGTCGAGTTAGCACATCCAGAATTTCCTCGGGCCATATCAAGACAAAGAGTTCCCCAATTTATATGACATGTAAATGGGCTTTATATGGACTTTCACTATCTGTGTAATACGCTGGTAAGGATCAAATCGCACTATGAGACTCGTTCAAATATCCGGAGCCCACCATTGGGTCTATACGACATGCCGAGTGAGATTCTTTCTAAAGCAATCAGGCTCACTCAGCATAGACACTCCCATACGGCTATAAACGAAAGCAAGGAAGACTTATTTTCAGAACATGCAGAAGTACTCTCCAAGCCTAAAGATTTACAGGCTTAGGCTTAAGAGTGGGGACAAATTTTGGGCCAAATTGGCTACAGGGGCAAAAACGACATTACACCACAAGACAAGACTAGAAGCCCATCTGCAAACTGGCCCACATACGAATATTATGCAAAGACCAGGCCTGTTGAACATAAAGAAGATCAACGGGCACCAGTTACAAATTGAAGAAAGAATCTGCATCCATAAATCCTACCATGAAGACGACGGTTTCAGGGAGAAGACAAGATCATCAGTTACCGAGTATGGAACATCCGAATAAAAGCTTCATTAATAAAAACTCCAACGGGCAGATAAACGGAGGAGACCAAGACCTATAAAAGGAGAAAGAAAGACACCAACAGGGGGATCGAAAAAGACCACGACAATTACTAAGACAAGACTGATTCACAACCGCCCTCACGGCATATCACAGAAGGTTGAGGTACACAAAAGCCTTGACCAGTTTACTTTACGTTGATCGATACCATCATTAACTTGAGCGTCGGAGTGTCTACGGTTTCCACCACACCGGTGGGCAGTAAGCTCCTTATTCGTTCTATTTGTTTTGCAGGATTTACTCGCGCCCTACAAATTGATAATCTCGATTGTGGACATTGGCCGAAATCAGAGTCTACACTTTGTTAAACACTTAATTTATTACAGGATTAATTATGCCAATAAAAGAACCAAGCCATAAATGCGGTAATCATTTATGTCGATATTAGTCCTACCAAGGTACTAAGTATGCAAAAACATAACCGGTCATAAAGGCGGTGATACTGTTTATCTATAACAAGTCCTATCAAGGTACTTAATTATGCAAAAATCGTATAAAACCAGCCATATAGGTGGTGGAAAGATAAAACAAGCCATAAAGGCGGTAGACAGATAAAACCAGTCATAAAGGCGGTAGAAAGATAAAACTGGTCATAAAGGCGGTAGAAAGATAAAACCAGCCATAAAGGCGGTAAACAGATAAAACCAGTCATAAAGGCGGTAGAAAAATTATTAATAATTAATCTAGATTTAAATCAAGTTTAATCATTAGATTTCAATTTATTTATTATAATAAAAACGAGTTTAATCTATGTTTCCATTATAAAAGTTTCACCCTTACCCCAGCAGAAAAGAAATTAGCTACTCATTTTGTAATAAAACATACTCGTACTTTTATTATTGAAAGAAAAAGACATTACAAAAAGCTTTAAGTAAATAAACAAACAAGACTCTCTCCAAGATTTACAGAGGAATCAGGAAAGAAAGAATGAAAATTTCTAATGCCGGACGCTCCTATTTATAGGGAACTTGGCCACCCAGACCAGCGAATGCATGTTGTGGACACATGTTAGAGAATGGTGAAGCCACGTCGGGGACACGTGTCAGAGAATGGCGAAGCCACGTTGTAGGACACGTGTCGCGACACAAAGGTTCCACGTGTCACGACGTGCTTGCAGAATTTATGACGTGCTTGCAGAATTTTCATTTTTTTTCACGTTTGATTTTTCCCGTCGAGCTTCCGAGCAGTATTTTTCCTGACAAAAACATAAAATAACACAGTAAAAGCACTCAAAGCATAACTTTAAAATATTATTTCACAAATGTGTCAATTTAAGGGGATTAGTAAAATTATAAGTGTAAAATGATTAACTTATCGTCTAATAAATATGCACTTTTTAATATTCATCATTTCTAGAAATAAACTTTTTTTGTTGAAATAACAAAATTTTATAGATAGTTTAAAAACACAACAAATAAGTAAGTCCTTTCTTAGAATTTTCAAAAATAGCATTATAACCACAAAAACTCTCAAGATTGTGCATGGTAGTCCATATATATCAAAACTTTCATCTTCAATTATGTATCTTCAAATATGAAAAACTTATTTTATAAAACTAAGAATAAATTTAAATGTCAATATGAAGATCAATTTTGAGTTTTTAAATGCTTTTGCCATGGACACATTTAATCAATCATACTAGATTTACAACTTACAAGAATTGTGTAAATAAAATATCACATATGCCAGTATAAACCTTGATAATTGAAATTTCACTTGGTGAGCATTGACCATTAGTCATTTAATCTTGATTTCACACGAATGATTTAGTGAGATTAAACAATGTTTTTTTTTTCCACATTATGATTTGTTATTATTAAAATAAAAATATATGTGATTAATATTTTGTAATATAAAATTTGAAAAATTTATCCAAACTTTTTTTAATGAATAACATCTTTGGATTAATTTTTATTTTTATTTTTAAAAAGAAAACATCTTTGAATTGAGAAAATTTATCCCTATGATCTAAATATTGACATAGAGTATAAGTTAATTTATAAACTATGAAATAAATATTAGAGTCAAAAAATAAACTCATGTTATGAGATAATAATTTCGTGAATATTAATGATATAGTTAATTTCCTCGTTTGATAGGATTTTAAAACACTAAAGTTAACCTTAAATTAGGGGTGGTAATTTGTGTCAGGATTCGTTTATTCGTTCGATTCGATTCACTTTAAAGCGAATACAGGTTTGAAAAAATGGATTCGTTTAATAAATGGGTCAATTCGATAATAAACGAATCGAATACGAATTTAAGCTCATTGATTCGTTTAAGATTCATTTTATTTTTTTTATTTACTAGTTCTTGTTAATTTTCAATTTAGATTCGAGAAATTATAGCTAATTATCATATAAAAAAAATAATATTTTCGATATTTGGTGAGATATTTTTAGTATATATATATATATATATATATATATATATATATATATATATTTACGAAGAATTAATGTAAATCAAGTGTGATAAATTCTTTTATTAAATAATATCATTGACTAAACGAATAAACGAATATTCGTATTTGATTCGTTTAATAAACGAATCGAATACGAATCCTGATATTAGGATTCATTTAATAACGAATCGAATACGAATCCATCACATTTTGATTCGATTAGGATTCGATACAAATTCGATTCGTTGATTCGTTTTGTCACTCCTACCTTCAATCAACACACCAGTAAACGAGGAGTAAATTATATTAGCCTAGCTATCTGCTTACTTTTTTTTTTTTTTTTTTTCAAAGAAGCTATTTGCTTACTTAAGCCTAGCAGCTATGAGCTACCATAGCCTGGCATTGTTGACTGAATCAGTAACAAAGCTTAAAGAATACAGCGAATCTCTCTGTCACCAGCGCGAGTGATGCAACGCGCTGGAAGGGAATATATATATATATATTTACGAAGAATTAATGTAAATTAAGTGTGATAAATTATTTTATTAAATAATATCATTGACTAAACGAATAAACGAATATTCGTATTTGATTCGTTTAATAAACGAATCGAATACGAATCCTGATATTAGGATTCGTTTAATAAACGAATCGAATACGAATCCATCACATTTTGATTCGATTCGTTTAGGATTCGATACAAATTCGATTCGTTGATTCGTTTTGTCACCCTTACCTTCAATCAACACACCCGTAAACGAGGAGTAAATTATATTAGCCTAGCTATCTGCTTAGTTTTTTTTTTTTCAAAGAAGCTATTTGCTTACTTAAGCCTAGCAGCTATGAGCTACCATAGCCTGGCATTGTTGACTGAATCAGTAACAAAGCTTAAAGAATACAGCGAATCTCTCTGTCACCAGCGCGAGTGATGCAACGCGCTGGAAGGGAATATATATATATATATATATATATATATAATCATCGAGTCTTGTTTCTTATAATAAAATAACATTGATTTATTCATTAACTCATAAAATAATATTATTTTATTATAAAAAATATGTAACCGCACTATCCGAATGACCGGATCTAAAGCTATATATATATATATATATATATATATATATATAGATACAATTAGTAATTAACACATGTCATATATTTATTAACGGTGTGCATTTAGTATAACTCATATAAGTCTTTCACTAAATTGAATTGTGTTAATTTTTTTATAATTCTCTTATATCAAGTGTGTTTTAATAATACTACACGATTAAAATTTAATTATTATTTAATAATTACCTAATCAAAATTTATAATATAACTTAATATAATGATCAAATCAACACTGAATCTAAACCCAATATTTATAAAATGTTCATTCTATCGGGATACTTCCACTATTATATTCGTATATATCAAAGCACAAGAATTAACTTTTAATTTTTTAATTACTAATTAAATCAATTCTTTAACAAATTTGTTTTTAATAATAATTAATTAATGATTATAATTATAATCATAGTCCTGACAAAATTAAAATAAAAAACTTGCTAATATAAGCTGCTCAGCACTCTCAGAGTAATTCTTTGGTGCAACGGAGGTATGAGTGACGTGATATCACCAACAAATTAGTTAATGACATATATGATTTAATATCAATCTTTTAGTTATTTTTTAATATTAGATTTAGATCTAATGTCTTAACCTCTTTTCATTACTTTGTCTCTGCATTGAATAAGGGCTTCACAGTAATTGCACAAATGCCAGCTCAACAAGTTAGTTACAGCTGGTGTATATATAGAGTTGCTCTTTTCATTTGCTTATAGTGTGTAAGCCTTGTAATATACACGCAAAGTGTGTGTTTTCTGAGATCTAAGTTTCTTCCTAATAAAGAGATTTTTCTCAGTCATTTTCTATCAGTTTCTCGGTTGTTAAACAACCTATACAAAAATAGTTCAAACTCAATTTGGTATCAGAGCAATTAGATCTAACATCATATTCATAGATCGAGCAATGTCTTCAGCAAACAGCTCACAAATTGCTAGAATCTCATTCAATTTCTCAACGCTGATCAAACTCTAGATTAAAGCTTAGAGTTATGGCTACTATTCTAGAATCATTTGACCACCTTGGGTGACCTAAAATTGCTCACGATACATTTCTTATTGGGATTCTAATTTGGTTTGTGTGTTGTATTCAAAATTTACGCAATTGCTTATTTATAATAAATTGATATTTTGTAAAAACTTGAATTTTATTCTATAGCATGTGTTGATGTTGGTTTTGAAATTATAAATTAATTTTGGGTGTTTTTGAAATGTTTAGAGAGAGTTGGAAACAATCAGAGTAATATATCCTAATTTCTTCAGCTCTCTGTAAAAAGAGCTGAAGGAAAGCCAATTTGAAAAAAAAAAAATGAGTACTAGGCGCTACAGTGCACGCGCGCATTGTAGTTCGCACGGTACGCGTTACGTGTGTTTTATCTCATTCTTGAGCTTCCGGATTCTGATTCAACCTTGATTTTTTCATATACACTCGTAATGAAATATAATATTTTATTAAATTATTTAAAATTACACAATGCTTGATATCTATGGGTTAGACCCATTTTCACTGTACGGGGCACCGATCCGACCCTAGGGATTCCACATATGCCCTAACAGAATGGTATCAGTAGCGAGACTTAACCACACAACACATGTTTTTTTTTAATCTATGCCATAATAATTTTAATTTAATTTTGCATAAGTCATATTGGATATGTATTGCACGTTTTAAATTAAAATTTCGACCTAATTAAATTAATGACTTGATTGTCATAAATCTCTCGTGATTAGGTGATTACTTTATTTAAGTAATATTATTAGTAATGTTGGAGCATTATTGGATGGTTCGTCTTGTCAATACGGAGATGAATGAGTTCTTACTAATTAAATCCAAGACCGTCATTATTGTGAAGGTATAAGTGCTCGGAACTTAGGTCGCTCCGGTAAAATATTAGATGTAGCGTGATGAGTTAATGCAATCACCCAATACCGTCATTATTATGAGGGTGTACATACGAAGCTCATTAGTGCATATTGATAAGTATACACCCGTAATACATCTTAATCCAAGACCATCGATAGTGTGAGGATAAGAAACGGTTCAAGACCAAACTATGAGTCACATGAATGTGATTGACATTGAAGGTCTACCTAATGAGTTTATAAGGACCGAGATGGTCGATTGTTGTGGAAAGTATGGTGTCATTAAACAGTAATAAACATGCAAATCAAATAGATTAAACAACCAAAAGTAGATCTAGATGCAAAACCCTAAAACCAGAAAAACTTCAAGACAAACCTGGAATCAAGTTTACAGATTCAATCCAAGTCGAGATCTCTCTGTCCTTAAGAACTTATTGGCCCCGTCACAGGTGCTCTACGGATTCGAATTGCCAACGTTCTCCCAGGATAACTTGGATACTTCTTGTTCAAGGAGCACTCCTTAACAAGAATGCGAACTCAGAAAATGGTGGATCTCTCTCTCAATAAACAAAAGAAAACAGACACTGCCTTTTAAAATATGATATTATTGTTGTATTTTTCTATATCTCATTTGGAATAAAAGCCTCATTTTATAAGGCTTGGAGGGGTACCAATAGGGCACCCCTTGGGGTGGGTTGCAACCCTCCAAGGATTGCAACCTCTCATACACCACTTGAAAATCCCAATGTAATACATATACATATCCTTATAATGAATTTTTGAGGAATTTACAACAATCCCCCACAATTCTTCAAATATTCATTCAGGCACGTGAGAGAGATACCGTGAGCTAAAGCTGCATCGAAATAGGTAGCTTTTGCCTTGAACATTTTCTAGTGAATGACAATCAGATTTACTTGGCAAACCAGTGACCCATAGTCTTGAACTGTTCTGCCGTTGGTGTAAACCAAGACAATTGCCAACACACAGCTTTAATTCGACCATTTTCCCGTTCTACGGTTGTGTTCATTTCGGCCCTGAACAACGGTCCTAGATTCATCAAGCACTTTAGGGTAACCCGCCTTTAAAGGTTCCCATGGAAGCGGCTTCACTTCTTACTTGAAATAGGTGATCTACTATGAAGAGGTAATCTGTCTTTACCCCCATTAGGACTCATCTCCTAATATATTGATCATTAAAAGCCTTAGCTTATCCTAACCAATGACAGACAGCACTCAGCGTCATTATCGGAATGGGAAAGAGTACAAAACTCTTCAGTGCTTGTTTTGAATTGCACAAAGTTTCTGTTGTCCCTTTTGAACCTAGATCTTGGGATCTCCAGTCAACTAGGTTGGGTTTCCACAGTGACAATTCTTAGATTATAGGTTTCAAGCCCATTCCCCTCGATGACTTCTCAACTTGCTCTCTAGGTAAACCTTTAGTTAGTGGATCCGCTAGGTTTTCCTTTGACTTAACATAATCGATCGTTATTATGCCACATGAGAGCAATTGACGTATGGTATTGTGTCTCCGACGTATGTGTCGAGACTTACCATTATACATTGTATTTTGGGCTCTCCCAATTGTCGATTGGCTATCATAATGTATGCTGATCGCTGGCACCGGTTTGGGCCAACTAGGAATATCCTCAAGGAAGTTTCTAAGCCATTCTGATTCTTCCGCTGTTTTGTCTAATACTATGAACTCTGATTCCATAGTAGATCGGGCAATACATGTTTGCCTCGAGGATTTCCATGACACGACTGCATTACCAAGTGTGAAAACAAACCCACTCGTGGATTTGGAATCCACCGTATCAGATATCCAGTTAGCATCGCTGTATCCCTCCAGTACATCAGGATATCTCTCGTAATGTAGCCCATATTTTGAAGTTTCTCTCAGATACCTCAAAACTCTTACTATGGCTTTCCAATGGTTGTGTCCTGGATTGCTCGTATATCTGCTAAGCCGATTCACAGCTTGAGCAATATCAGGCCGTGTGCAATTCGTGAGATACATCAGACTTCCGATGATTCTCGAATACTCTAATTGTGATACGCCTGAACCGGTATTCTTTGATAGATGAAGAGTTAGGCCCACAGGGGTTCTAGCCATATTTAGATCCCCTTTGATATATTTATCAAGTATCTTCTCAATATAATGAGTCTGTGATAATATATATCCGTATGATGTATGATGTCTTAATTCTTAAGATCACATCAGCAATTTCCAAATATTTCATATCAAATCTGCTGGATAACACGTTTTTGGTAGACTGGATCATTTCATGATTACTACCAATTATCAGTATATCGTCTACATGAAGACACACAATGACATATCCTTTTTGAGTTGATTTGGTATACACACACTTATCACACTCATTGGTTTTGAACCCATTTGACAACATTTCTTTGTCAAATTTCTCATGCCATTGTTTTGGTGCTTGTTTTAATCCATACAAGGATTTTACAAGTTTGCACACCTTCTGTTCTTGTCCAGAAACACTAAACTCTTCTGGTTGTTCCATGTAAATCTCTTCATCCAATTCACCATTCAAGAATGCCGTCTTTACATCCATTTGATGTATTCCAAGACTAAATATAGCTGCTATGGCTATGAGTATTCTTATCGATGCGAAACGAGTCACTGGTGAATAGATGTCAAAGTAATCAAGGCCTTCTTTTTGTCTATAATCTTTTATGACAAGTCTTGCCTTGTACTTATCTATTGATCCATATGTTTTCATCTTCCTTTTGAATATCCATTTGTAGCCCAGTGGCATACAACCTGGTGGAAGGTCAACCAACTCTCAAGTATGGTTCTGTAGGATTGAATCAATCTCACTGTTTATCGCCTCTTTCCAAAGAGGTGTCTTAGGAGAAGACATTGCTTCTTTATAGCTTTGAGGCTCATTTTCTAACAGGTAGGTCAGAAAATCGGGACCAAACGACTTAGACGTTCTAGCTCTTTTGCTACGTCTAGGCTCGATTGTCTCAGTATTAACACGTTTATCTGATTCTAGGTCAACCTGATCACTGTCCTTGACAGGGTCAATTGTCCTTTTGAGAGACCCAGTTATTTGTCTTTCCTTACAAGGAAACGTCTCTTCAAAAAATATCGCATTCCTTGACTCAATTATCATATTTGGATTGATGTCAGGAATCTCCGACTTGTGTACCAAGAATCGATACGCACTACTGTTGTGAGCATATCCAATGAATATACAGTCAACAATTTTGGATCTTATTCTAACCTTCTTAGGTTTAGGAACCATTACTTTGGCAAGACACCCCCACACTTTTAGGTATTTGTAGGAAGGTACGAAACCTTTCCACAATTTATATGGTGTCTTGTCCAGTCTTCTGTGAGGAAGCTTGTTTAGAACGTAGTTCGCGGAAAGCAATGCTTCCCCCCCACAAGTTCTGGGGTAGACCCGAACTCGTCAACATGGCGTTTATCATTTCCTTCAACGTTCGGTTTTTGCGCTCCACAATTCTGTTCTGTTGAGGAGAATAAGGAGCAGTGGTTTCGTGAATAATTCCGTGCACAGAACAATATTCACCGAATGGTGAAACGTATTCACCGCCTCTATCACTCCTGATTCTTTTGATTTTCTTGCCAAGTTGGTTTTCAACTTCGTTCTTATAGTGTACGAAGCTCTCAATTGCTTCAGCTTTGCTTCTCAGCAAGTACACATAACAGAATCTTGTGCTATCATCGATAAAAATGACAAAGTATTTTTTACCGCCTCTTGTTTGCACAATATTCATGTCACATACATCGGTATGTACAAGTTCTAGCGGTTCAGAACTGCGTTCTATAGAATGAAATGATGTTCTATGCATTTTTGCTTCAACACATGCTTCACACTTATGTTGGCTATCAATTGCAAATTTAGGTATAAGGTCCATGTTAATTAATTTACGCATGATATCATAATTAACATGTCCTAACCTCCCATGCCATACATTTTGTGACACAATAATATAAGCAGACGAACTAGCTTTATTAATAGCACGATTAACAGTCATTACATTTAGCTTGAAAAGGCCCTCAGTTAGGTATCATTTTCCTATATACATATCATTCTTAGTCAATACAAACTTGCCAGAAACAAACACAAGCTTAAAACCAGCCTTACTAAGAAGAGAGCCCGAGACCAAGTTATTCCGAATATCTGGAACGTGCAGTACATTCTTCAATGTTAGCTCATTTCCGGATGTCATCTTCAGAACCACTGTGCCTTGTCCAACCACCTGAGAGGTAGACTAGTTTCCCATAGTCAGATGATCTCCGCCATCGACCTTCTGGTACATGGAAAACATCTTACTGTCTGCACAGATATGACGAGTAGCCCCAGTGTCTACCCACCATTCTCTCGGATTCCCAACTATGTTGGCTTTGGTTACCACTGTTGATAGTTCCATCTCTGAGATATCATCAGTCAGCTGCTCACCTTCAGTGACATGGGCCTCATTTTTCTTTTTCTTGCCCTTGTCCTGAGACTTCTTGTTTCTGCAGTCCTTTGACATATGACCGCTCTTTCCATAGTTGTAGCATTTTCCCTTGAACTTCTTGTTCCCAGAGTCAGCTCCACTGTTCTTCTCTTTTTGCTACCCTTTACACCTTCAATGATGTTGGCCTTAGACTCCAGAGTCTTGTAGCTGGCCTTCTTGGACATCCTGTTGTCCTCATCGATTCTCAGTCGAACACTGAGGTCTTCAAGGCTCATCTGCTTCTTTTTGTGTTTCAGATAGCTCCTGAAGTCCTTCCATGATGGAGGTAACTTTTCAATTATAGCGGCAACTTGAAACATCTCACAGAGTTTCATTCCCTCATCCAGTATTTCATGAATGATCAATTGCAGTTCACCCAACTGAGACATCACCATCCTTGAATCTACCATCTTGTAGTCCAGGAACCTACCCACGAAAAATTTCTTTTGTCTGACATCTTCGGTTTTGTACTTCTTCTCGAGAGATTCCCAGAGAACCTTCGCAGAAGTCATGCCTTGGTACACATTGTACAGGGTATTGTCAAGACCACCCAAAAGGTAGTTCTTACATAAGAAGTCTCCAGACATCCAAGTCTGTTCTCGCTCTTCCTTGGCCAATTCGGATTCACCCTCCACAGGACCCGGAGGATCTTTGAGGAATTTAGCCAACTGGAGAGTTGTCAGGTAGAACAGCATTTTGCTATGTCACTGTTTGAAATTTGCCCCACCAAATTTCTCCGATTTTTCTCCATGAGAGACCGGTACCGTGATATTTCCGCTAGCCATTTTTAACTGGAAATCAACGGGGTTCAATTAGTCTACGAAAGACAAATCGCACAACGATATACGAATGATCTTGTTCAAAGTGATATACTAGGTAGTCACTTGTTGTTCTATTGGACGAAAGTTCCAATAAACACAAGTCCTTGAATTTCAACTAGAGATACCTTAGGAAAATTTAATGAACGAATATTATTCAAACACTTTTTCCAATAGGATCTTTTAGCAATTCAAAACCCAGACTTACACTTTTCCAATAGCACAATTAATACGATAAATGTAGATATATATAGGTCAATCAAGATTGGATGGAATTACTTGTGCAAAATTACACTATAAATTCTCAACCAATTATGCAACAACCAATCAATTTCAACTTTATCACTATGTGTATGCTTGTGATAATTGAACAACTTAATAATAACTTGAATCTATACTACCAAGATTAATGTGTTTACAGTATATGATTAACCAAGTTAATATTAATTAAAGCTTGCAGTTTATGATACTTCCAGGACAAATTCGTTAGTGTCACGTTCGTATCTACGTTCGAACGAGACTGTCCAGTGTGTGTGCGTTCGTGTTGCGTTTGACAACGCGTTCGAACGAATTATTTCCAGAGAGTTCATGTTCGAACGCGTTATGTTCGAGTAGCGTTTGATAACGCGTTCGAACAGAATAATTCCAGAGAGTTCACATTCGTATAGCGTTCGAGAACGCGTTCGAACTGAATAATTCCAGAGAGTTTGCGTTCGAGTTGCGTTTATGACGCGTTCGAACGTTCTTAGGCGGAAGGCTTGCGTTTAAAGACGCGTTCGAACGTTCTTACGAAATTTCAGATTTTAAGCCTTCGCGTGCGTCGGGCGTTCGAACGCCCTACGAGTTTTTCATGCACAGTCCGAATTTTTCAGAAAATATTCAAACCCTAACATGCGAATTACTATCTAATAACACTAGAGCAATAAGTTCTTAAGATTGTGGAAAATATGGTGTCATTAAACAATAATAAACATGCAAATCAAATAGATTAAACAACCAAAAGTAGATCTAGATGCAAAACCCTAAAACCAGAAAAACTTCAAGACAAACCTGGAAATCAAGTTTACAGATTCAATCCAAGTCGAGATCTCTCTGTCCTTAAGAACTTATTGGCCCCGTCACAGGTGCTCTACGGATTCGAATTGCCAACGTTCTCCCAGGATAACTTGGATACTTCTTGTTCAAGGAGCACTCCTTAACAAGTATGCGAACTCAGAAAATGGTGGATCTCTCTCTCAATAAACAAAAAAAACAGACACTGCCTTTAAAAGGATATTATTGTTGTATTTTTCTATATCTCATTTGGAATAAAAGCCTCATTTTATAAGGCTTGGAGGGGTGAGTTGCAACCCTCCAAGGATTGCAACCTCCCATACACCACTTGAAAATCCCAATGTAGTACATATACATATCCTTATAATGAATTTTTGAGGAATTTACAACAATTGTGTGAGGCTGGAATAAATGTCATGGGATCCATTTCCCACTATAGAATTTTGATAGTCAAATTCATATTTTTCCATCAAGGAAGATTACAGAATTACGTAAAGTAGTAGCAAGACACCAATAGATTTAAATTTCCATAATCAATTAGTGTTTTTATATTGAAATGAAACATATACTTCTAGTGTTTAAATGTTGTCTTGTAGATGGATGCCGTAAATCCAGTAGCATAACTTTTAGATAAGAAGTCTTGAACTACTTAGAGTATGAGATGAACATCCGTCTTAGCTTGGAATCAGAAAGATTGAGGTATGATACGCTCAATCCAATGTCTGTTGAATTTATTTCTAATTTGCTTAGATTGTACGTAGATATACCAAATGCTTGGAGCATTACAAGAGCACTCAATGAGTTGTTCAAAGCAAATCAAGAAATTGAGATATTTCGGAGGTCTAAGGAATTTTTCCATGCTACGCTCAATGATAAAGGAGTGGTTAGCATTCATGTTTGGAACTTGATTGACCAGATTCGATATATGGAATGACAGGATATTTAGATAGATGATTAGCTAGGCCAATATCTGATCGTCTTCTTTACCCGATACATATGTTGGCTTTGTGATGTATTCGATGCAAGCCACATATGTAGAGCTTCATAATATGTTACGCTAGGCATAACAAGATTTGAAGAAAAGAAATCCCAATTTGTACCTCTATGGTGGAGCAAGCTCTTCACAGATTTCTATAAAGTCTAAGAAGATTACAATGAGATATAAGAAGACAGATTTCAAGAAACAAACTGCAAGACCGCTCGTAGCTCGTATGCATGTCTACACTGCAAGAAGTCTGGACACTAGTAGAAAGATTGTCTAGAGCTGAAACGAAAAGCAGGAACCCCATGTACCCTTGTATTTTTCCTATTTTTGACATCTCATTAGCCTTAGATGTAAATAGTGGTTGGGTGTTAGACACCGGTAGTCCTACTCATATTTGCAACTCCATAAGAGTTAATAGAAGGCTAAACATAGGAGAGATCCAGCTTAGAGTTGGCAATGACGAGGCATTCGATGTCAGAGCCATATGAAAAAATGTTCTAGATCTCTCTAATGAATGTAAATTAGATTTACATGATTGTTTTTATATGCTCTCTCTTATCAGATAAATAAAATCTTAAATGATATTAGATAAGAAGAATATAAAATAAACATTAAAGATGGTGTTTTATGTTTATATGATAAAGAAAATGTTCTTTATCTAACGATCACTCTGTTTTGGAAACTATAAATATGCATTTAATGTAGAGAAAAATATAAGTAATATATCTGAATTAAATAATACTGAATTAAGGTATATGAAACTGGGCCACATAGGTGTTAGACGTCTATAAAATTGGTAAATGATGGTTTGATTGAAAATCTTACATTAGATCCTTATCTGATTTGTGAGTCATGTTTCCTAAGTAAAATGACATAGGCCCTATTTCTTAGTGTTGGACACCGTGCTGAAAATTTATTGGAACTAAATTTTCTACATAAATTATGCCGCTCAAATTATTTCTACATACTTCGTGACTTTCATGAATGATAAGTCTATAAAATCGTAAACATTTGACAAGTTCAAAATATTCTGAAACGAAGTAATAAAATAAAATAATAAATTCATCAAGTGTCTTTGATTAGATCAAAGTGGTGAATTTATGAGCAATAAATTCGGAAGTTATTTAATGGAGAATTGAAATTCTCGTCTGATATAACCTACTAGGAACTTCTTAACACAATGATGTGTCTGAACGGAGAAGTCATACTTTATTGGATATGGTGCGATCTATGTAAGCTATACAGATCTTTCATATTACCTTTAGGGTCATGCTTTACTTACTGCTGCCCACATACTTGATAGAGTTCCATCGAAATCTGTTTCTACAACCTCATATTGGGTATGGTTCGGTATAAATCCAAGTCTTAGATATTTAAATATTTGGGGTTATCCTGCATACGTTAGAGTTGCACAGCGGATAAACTAGCACCCAGAGGGTATAAATATAAGTTCATTGGATATCCTGAAAAACTTTTTGGGATATCAATTCTATGATTCTGAGTAATAAAATGTATTTGTTATTCGTTTTGCAACTTTTCTTGAAAATGAATTTTTGAGAAATAGTGGGAGTTATAGAAAGATTGAACTTGATGAGTTTGATCCCAACAGTAAGGAACCTGAGATGGAACCAGAGATCCAAATAGGTGAATGATCTACAACACAAGTTCTACGTAAGTCGAATAGAATATCAATGCCCCCTGAAAGACTATTTTTAACATCTGATACGAGCCTTGATGTTCTCCTCTTGGAGAAACAGATACGACTGTTAGGATTGGTGCTCGGAGTGCCAATTCGAATCATATTTATGTCTGATTTATGAATATGAACAATTCATTTTTCCATAATATTACTTACTTAATGGTTGCACCTCTTGTTTTTATATACGTATTCGACCTAATTACGATTAGATCGAAACTAAATATGATTGAGTGATATGTATATATTAGACAAAGACCCAGGATTTACAACGTAGTGCGCAGTTACAATGTAGCTTGTAATTGATATTGGGAAGCGTCACTATAAGTTGTATATTCTCAAATAAAGTTCATGGTCAAGATTTACTGACACGGGTCGGTTAGTAAAATCCGTTGAGACCAATACATGTCGTATATCGAGACTTGGTCCGATGGTTTATCTTAATGAACCATGAGTCTTGGGAGACTCGTATAGACGTGAAGGTGTTTATTTGATAAACACCGAACGACTCACCGAAGATTTCCTAATAGATGGTACACCAACATAAATATGAATCTTCTCGAGTCGAGTAGTATAGTGGTCCTTAGACTTGCGATACCACTGTGGATATATGAGACATCCTCCACACTTTGATGACAATCACATCACCGATCTATTTAGTTCAGACCTCCACATGTTCTTTGGGTGTGGACCCATGCTCATGATATCCTGTGGGTATCAAATAGAATCCGTCAGTTATGTGTACAGAGCATATGTATCTTGTACGTGTTTGTGATCTAGTAAATCCATAGCCGTGGTATACTTCGGAAGCGAGTTCCGAGTGTTATTTAGAGATCGTAAATTTGAAAGTCAATTATATTATACCTTAGGGATTTGACGTTCATATCTATATCCCCGGTATAATATTGATAGCTTGTGACGGATGGATTATATGTATGTAATGACCTCGACTTGCATAGTTTAGCAAGATTATCCGTGGTCGTCATAATTTATGAGTGAGTGAATTATGGACATGAAATTTGATTTTGTGAAGGAAAAACCTAAACTTAGAAAGTCCCATAATATGAAGTGTACTCGTTGAGCACTTGGACAACATGTTATGAATAATACGGATTATTCATAATACTTCACTGGATTAAATGAGTTAATTCGAATCGTTTAAATAGTTAAATGAAAATACATGTATTAAGGGATTTTGGTCAATTAATAATTAATATATATTTGTATTTGATATAAAATTTGATTAGATACATATTAATTATTTGTCAAATGAGATTTTGACACATGCCATTGATATATGTATTTTATTATTTAATGTAAATAAAAATACATATATATATTAATAATTATATTAAGTAATTATTTAGATATTTAAATGTTAAATATTTAGATAATTAAATAATATCAATATTACATATTGTTATGTAATATGTTTAATTATTATTGGTTACTAATAATATTAAATTTTAAGGTTAAAGTATTCAATTTGAATTTGTCTACTTTAACTTTATATTTTAATTAGATTAAATAATAATTCATTTGTAGTAATTGTTATTACATATGTTTTATTATCATTGGTAACAAGTGGCATGATTTTTTAAGCTTGAAGAATTCGAATTGAATTTGAATTCTTTAAATGTGATTAAATGAACCAAAATGACAAAATTGCCCCCAAGTTAGGTTAAGCCTAGTATATAAAGTGAAAAATTTTATTTTCTCTTTCCTAAGCTTCCCTTGGTCGAAAATATACCTCCATGAAAGCTCCAAAATTTTTCTTGAAGAAGCTTGAGAGAAAGTGATGAAATCAAGAAGAAAGCTTAAGGAAATTAAGAGATTTTGAGGTAATCTTCAATATTCTTAAGCTTAAAAAGTTTGTTTCTTGTTCTTGAGCATCTAGAATAGTTCTAGGGTTTCTTTCTTTCTTTGATTTTGGGGCTTTTGATTTGGAGGATGAATTTGGAGGCTAGATGCATGTGTGAAGTTATATTGAATAATATTAGTGTAATATTAGTTCAATTTTGTCATTTGATGACTTGTTGACATTCTAGAGTGTTATGACTACTCTTATAACTCCTAGAATTTTTCTTGAGTTCTTCATAGGTGGTAGCTTTGATTGGTGTAAATTTTAATATGATTAATGTTGAGAAAATTAGATTTAAAGCATGAAAAATGATATTTTTGGCACCAGATCAGATCTGGAAATTATGGAATTTTGGTGATGAAAAATATGTTACTTAAATATATTGGATGTGTATTGGGTATTGGAATAATTACCGAAAATTATTTCGGAGTGAAAATAAGCGAAAACGGCAAAAAAATGGTGTTACCGGGTGAGTTTTGGGCTTACCGGGTGACAGCTGTCCAAAAATTGAATTGGTCACTGTTTGGGCAGCCCATGAACTGCCCATGTACTATTGGGACTGACCTGGGCATCCCCCATGTGTAGTGGTTGGTCGGTTCGGGCAAAAAATACATTTTATACCATTTTGCGGAAAAATATTTTCATAAAAGTTTCGCGATATTTTCTAAATTATTAATATTATTATTTGATAACAAATATAACATGTTTGGGTGAAATACGAATGAATTATTCATATTGGATATTGAATAATTCATTTGGTAAGTTTAAAAGTTTTTAAAGTTACGATTTCTCCCGAACAGCGCTACCGCTGCGTCCGCGCTAAAACCCCAATAAAATGGTATCAGAGCAGGTATGATCCATCATCAATTATATTTTTCATGCTTGATATATGATATATAATCCAATTTTGATATTTGCACATGCATGTAATTTAAATGTTTCTTAATTTTTCGATTCTACGATAACAGAAAACATAACGGAGATTTAATGGTTAAGTTAAGTTATGTTTTCCCAGGTAGAATTAAACTGTTGAGAAATTGATCTAGATTATATTCTTCATTTGATGTAGAGTAAAACTCTCTTTAGGAATATCCCAACTTAATAAGGTTATAAAGTAACTAGTAATATGAATACTTGTTTATTGTCTGCCTTGTCAATACGGATGTAAATGATTTCATGATGCTATAACTGTATCGTGCCAAAGCTGTGCAGTTATGGCTGATAGTAGTTCATTTATGCCGGTAGAACTTATATGATAAGAGACAAATTCAAGTGAAATTGGAAATTATGAATGTGCCAAAGCTGTCAGGACTACATCGGAAGCTTGAGTTTATCATTGACAAGTGAAGCCTTGATACGCCTCATGTGAATGTGCCAAAACTGTCATAACGAGAAATGGTCAGGACCAAAATCAGGAGTCACAGTGAGTGTGATTGACAATGAGTTGTCTACCTGTAAATATATGTAGGCGAGAACGTGCCAAAGTTGTGAGTCGAAATATATTCATGGGGTCTACTTCTCAGTATGGAATTCAATTTAATGATTGAATTCCTGTTTTTCGTTGGGGATTACGGTATTGATGGAGTTGGTGCTTGGAGTGCCAATCCGATTTGTACATTTTATTATTTATTAATAAAAGAACTTCATTTTTCATTTCACACCTTATAATGGTATTTTCGTTATGCGTATTAGATTGATGTATAGATATGCTAAGAATGACATCAACCTTAGAATAATTTTGACACTAGATGTAAACTATTCTTAAAGTAAATATTCATAGTCGTTGGTTTTGGCGGTCGAATTCCTATAACCTATAAGACTAGCACATGTTGTATATTAGAATTGGAGTTCCAATGGTTTAACCCGATGTACCATGAGTTTTGGAAACTCATATAGACATGTGAGTATTCGTTGAAGCGAATACTGAATGACTCACATGTGATTCCTAATAGTTGGAAGTGAACACCATCGTTAATAGGAATCTCATCGAGTCGAGTAGCATATGTAATCTTTTGACTATATGATATCATTGATTTTTTGTGAGATCCTCCACACTTTGATTCCTGTATGTCAGAAACCTTTCTGGCCTCTAGATGTTTGTTGGGTGTGGACCGATGCACTCAGTAATCAAGTGCGAAGCAAGATAGGATCCGTCGGCCCGTATGTGTACCATAAGGGGTTTAGGTATCCATGTAAGTAAAGTCATGATTCTTAAAGACTTTGGCCAAAGCCGATCACCTAGGGTGGATCTTATCAGTTGTAAAGAATCGTGGACATGTCGACATGAGATGTGCGCCTCGAAAACTTGACGGTGTATTCCATGTTTCCTAAGCACAACTCAGATAGCCTACGGCGGAGGGATCGTTAAACATATGTGATGACCTCGACTTGTATAGTTCAGAAAGATCGTTCGTGTTCTTCGTGAATTCGGAGGTGGCCGAATTGCGTACATATTAGCTAGGCTTATATGACGAACATGTCTGAACTTAAATCAAAGTGGTAAACATTTAACTAATCCATTTCCTAATTCTTGGCTTGATTTAATTGGATTAAATTAAAGTGTGAGACAATGGAGATTAGTCACACCTAATTATACATATTTGGACAAATTAGATTAAGCCCACTTAAAAGTTGATTACAACTTCTATTAATTAAAATTTGCCTAAGTTTTGCTATAAATAGCAAGCTTAATGAAGGTTTTAATTACAAGTACAAGAACAAGTATAAACATAAGTAAGAGAGATTAGCCTAAGTTAGAGAAGTGTTTAGAGAAGCTTGTGAGGTCTCTACAACATTTCATCTAGGAGAAATCAAGATTGAATCTTGAAGTGAATTTTGGTAGCATTGGAAATAAGATTGGATCTTGAAGTCAAGCTTGCACACCTTAGAGGTTCTCCAACAATTTCAACAAGGAGAAATAGATTGGATCTTGCATCAAACTTACTAGGTAATGTTTGATCTTCTCATAAGCTATGTTCTTTTATGTATTAGATGCATGAATAACTTACTAGGTAATGTTAGACGTCTATCCAAATTGGTAAAAGATGATTTGATTGAAAATCTTACATTAGATCTTTATCCTATTTATGAGTCATGTGTCCAAGGAAAGATGACAAAGGCCCAATTTCTAGGTGTTGGACACCATACTGGAGATTTACTGGAGCTAATACACAGTGATATGTGTGGTCCATTAAATCATGCTGCTCATGATGGTTCCACATACTTTGTGACTTTTGGCGATGTAAATTTGGTTATATCCTGCGTACATATCCATAAAAGAATACACTTGATATCCTACTGTGGAGTCCACTAAGGAATCTACCGTAGGCATAGGGTATTGGTCTTTTGTGCTGCCAAGTTTAAATTCCTAAAATCTATACATATTCTTAACTTTCCATTCTTTTTTCATGACACGAACGATATTTGACAACCATTCTACATATCTGGTCCTTCTAATGAATTTCGCCTTCAAGAGGCGCTCGACTTATTTTTTAATGTCAGGCATAACATTGGGTGCAAGCCTCCGGGGAGGTTGCTTATATGGCCTGTGATTTGGCATAATTGGCAACCTATGTTATACTAAAGTTTTATCTAAACCAGTCATTTCATCGTAATCCCAAGCAAAATAATCTTTATATTTTTGTAAAAGATGGATTAGTTTTTCGCGTACCTGGGCCTCTAGCTCCTTGCTGATGTAGGTGATGCGTCTGTCGTCCCCACTTCCCAGGTTTACCTCGTCCAAAACGTCATGCATCCTTGTAATATTTGCCTTATGTCGCCCATTCAGAGCGTATTCTTCTTCCTCATTTGGTCGTCTGTTCCTGTCATTTCCTTCCATCAAGCAATCCAATCTGCATGCCTCTCTTATTCTATCTTATGTCTGATGTGTTAATAATGTAGGAAACGCTTTCCTCGCGCAGCGGAAACGACTTAGGCACACGGATCAGACTTGAAAATTTTTTATGCCCTTCCCTTTAAGTTTCCGAATCTGACCAGCAGGTGTACTGAAATTTTGCTTCTGTTTCGGACAAAATTTCAGCCTCGGAACGCCCCTGAAACAGTCCCCGAACAGCCCCCGAACTGCAGTGAAATATTGGACTGTTTTGGACCCGTTATGCACCCGAACTGCACCCAAATTAGCCCCTGAATTTCGTGACTTACAAAGATATTTCAGGTCTGATTTTTCACTCAAAAATCAGTCCTAACACAGCCCTAAAATTTCCCCAAGTGTTTCCCAAAATTTCAGATTAAAACAAAAACAAACCGAGTCTCAAATCCCCTTTGTTATATGCGGCAGTGAGTAATATTATGCTCACTATTGTGGCTTTGTTTTATCAAGAATGAGATGGAGATAATTTTGTTCATAACCAAAAGATATTTCGTGCTATGTTTCGCAACCAACGGAAACAAGTGTGGGCTTGACTCACACAAATTAAATCCCTAAACTCTTTAGAGATTATTGTCACACAATAATCTTTTTCTTATGTTTTCTTATTGTTCTTGGTTTTTGTATCTCAACAATTGAGAGAGAATGAAGAAGAAGGTGGAGGCTAGAGTTGCTTGAATGAGAGGCTTTTTTCAAAAAGAAAAAATAAATATTCTTTTTATACCTAGGGTTATTTGTTTCCAAAACAGACAAATCCCTTCATATTCTCCATATGAAAAAATCGGCCAAGCAAGGCAATTTTATTTAATTTTGTAGCACTAAAATCAATTACCATAAAGAAAATTATGTTACAAAATTAAAGTTGTGATTACCTTTCAAAAAGTGTAACCACCAAAATTAAGTCAAGGGTTTTATTATTTCCAAAATAAATAAAACTCTTCCCCTTTTCTTAGTGAAAAAATTGGCCACACATGTAATAAAATAAAATTTTTTGTAACATTAATATTTACTTTCCATAAAAGAAAAGATTTTACAAAATAAAATGGTTAAATGTCATTTAACATTTTGTAACTTCCAAATTAAATCCAAGGGTTTCCAAAACCCAAAATTTGAAAATTACAAACTTAATCTTTCTTTTAATTATATCTAATATAATTAAATAACATGTGTTTAAATATCTTATATTTAATAAAACCTTATATTAACTTTTAATATAAAGTCTCAAGTGTGACAAAAAAATATTATTAATCATATTAATAATATTTATACCTTTGTGAGTATATAATTGGACCATCCAATTATATTAATTCCGCTATAGTAAATCGAGCTAGCACGGGGACCAAATGGAGCTACGGTTCCTAGCTCCAATAATCTCGAAATATTAATTAAGCTCTTAATTAAATATTCTGAATTATTAACTCCGGGTTATTCCACTAAAAACCTGAAGTTGCATTATCGTTGCCGCAGATGAAATTTTAAGCCGAACCAAGTCAGTGTCCATCGATATAGTCATTACATACGAATTGACCTTTCACGAGTATCTCGTAATTAGAGCCGGGTCATAATGTCCGTTATACCCCTTTAATTATTTTTACCTTAAGTACCATTGATTCTCTAATGAACGATTTATTCATAACCATTATGAATTTTAATCTTTCTATTCGTAATAGAAAGACTTGAGTGCTCAAATCGTTCAAGCACCGAATCAACCCTTAAGAAAGATATTCATCTACTTCTCGCAAGAAGGAGTGAACTCCATGTCTATGTAAAACGTTTCCAGCTACACAACAGACCATGCCCCCAAAGTACGTAGCTATTGGTCGGGACTGCTACACCAACCTCACTTTATAAATCAAAGAACATAGTCTGCCATGTAGGAGTTCGTAGTACACTCAGGATTAAGATCAATCCATATATGACCATCTAGTAGATTGAAATGACTTTCTTTGTTTAACGGATATTATAAGAATGTCATTTCCATCTGGGTCAAGTCCTATATGATTGCATCATACAAGGTGTCTTCATTCTCATGTCTCTACATGGACGAACCCAGATCAAGGTCGCCATACAAATATAGAATGGACCGCAGCTATAAATAAACCACAAATAAAGTACCCGCTTTTTTTGCTCTCTATGGACTATTTAAGATTACTAACTTCAGACTTAAATCTTCTTGTGTATGACACTCATACACTAAGTCTGAAGGCACATAAGTAATCTAGGGTATTCAAGATGATTTATAATATGCGAAAATTAAACAAACACTTTGATAAATGAATAATGCATCGTTTTATTTCAAAACACATAAAATCATTTACATCACATATAGCTCTAGGGCATACATCCCAACAAATAATTTATCCCTCAAGGTCGAAATCGTGGCCTGAGCTTCGACTTCACCTTCTTGTTCCGTTACATAGGCCATTTAAGCTAGCCCTAGTGGCCGCAAGCGCGACTTGTTCTTTACTCTGTTCGTTCTTCTTCATTTGAATTGCTGGTTTCATGGCCATTCGTTGGCCCTCCGAATGCCACTATAGTTGGACTTGTTTGTGCTAACAATTCATTTAGCAGATCTGCAGTGTACGGCTCGTCATTATGGGCCACCATGGCCGAATCCCCTGATTTATTCAGTACTCTAGCTGGCCCATAATTTCCTTCATATATGAAGTATTCGACCGAATTTGTCTCTGCTGCGAAGGGCCTATTATCGGCGTGTAATACTTCTACTTCATCTTTCTGATTCCAAAAAACCAGACATTGATGAAGGGACGAAGGAATGCATCGGCTGCCGTGGATACAATCTCGTCCTAAGAGCATGTTATACGTGGTTGTTCCGTCTATAACGAAAAATACTATTGTCTTAGTAGTGCTTCCCACCTGTAAGTCTAGTGAGACAACTCATTTGGCTGTCGTTGCCTCTCCATTGAAACTTGTAAGCACCACTTCCGTAGGGATGAGATCATTCTCCGACTTTGCTAATCGTCCCGGCATCCTAATTGGGATGGCGGTGATGGCCGCTCCATTATCGATTAACACCTTAGTGATGGGTATTCCGTTTGCCTTCGCTTTCACATAAAGCGGTCGGAGATGCTTCGTCATTTGTTGTGGTGGTTTTGGAAACGTCACCTTCTCTGACATTCCTACTTCCATCGTTTGATCACCACTTTTATTTACTTGAGGTGGCTCCTCCTCCTCATTCCATCCGGAAGCTGGCAACATGATCGGCATGTCACGGGAGGCATTACTAGTTATCATCCTCTGTTTTTCTGCTCTAGTCACGACCCATTTTATTTTGGGTTTTCCTCTCCCAATGTTCCTACTGCGAGATTTCTGGCTTCGTACAACTCTCTGAGAAGCCAATTTTGTGTTGTCCCCTTTTTTCGTGCTTCGATTTTGATATATATTTCTTCCTCTATATCGGTCAATTCCTCATCCGAGGCCTCTCTGTCAGTTATCGCGAGTGTTGCGAATTCTGTCTCGTCGCTGTCGTAGACATCTTCACTCCTCCCAGAGGTCTCATTATTGCCCCCTTGAACTTTTCGGACAACAGGTAATGATTTACCACAACCGGAGGCATGCTGCCAAACTGAATAACAATGAGAGGTTCTTCGTCATCTGTCTCATCCCATTTTCGTCAATCAAATTTAGTACACTCTTTACAGCTTGTATCGATCTCTTCTCTGCCACCACTATCCTTAACCCTCGCATCCAGCTTTTTCCTCGCATGGGTATTGATTGGAAGACTATGGTCAGTGGTAACTCTCACTCTACCTTGCTGGCGCATCATTCAGCCATAATTTCTTTGGTGTCGTCTATATTGTGTCCTTATCATTTCATCTACATGAGGATAGTTCTTCCCTGGCCGATGGTATGAATATGGATGATTGTACGAATGCCATACGTTGGGCCGATGAATTTTCGGCCTAAACGTCCTTATATTTTGGACGAAGTTTGAATGTTCTCCATAAAACCTTGGTGCGAAGGTTCTCGGATGCCATGCTACTGGCTCCTTCTTCACTGGACTCTCACAAGTATCTTCCAGTTCTTTCATCCACTCTATATTGTTTTGGCAACGTGCACATAAATTTTACGAAACCCTTCTTTCTTGGGACGCTTCGATCCTTTCAAGAGCACTTGGACGATGACCGTCCTGATCTTCATCTAGAACCATCTTGAATTTTGGCAAATTCATTTTGGTGAGGTCCGAGTTGATCATATTTAATTCAATTGGCTTTGGAAAAGGATTGTCGTCCACTGCCATATTTTTTCGAACGTTATTCGTCCCGATTCTATGGCGTCCTGTAAAATATTCCGAAAAATAAGGTAATTATTAGTCGAATGAGACCATGCATTATGCCACTTACAGTATTTTTTTATCACCGATTTGTTCGGTGCTTGGCAACATGTGGCGGTCGCTCAATCTGATTTGCTTGTCTTTATATAATTGGTCGAATACGGCATCGACCTTCGAGATATCGAAAGAGAAATTCATACTCTTTTTATTGTTCTGTACTTTGTCCTGGGGTTCAGCCCACGTCTTGCAAACGTATGGCTTCCCTTTGACCAATTCGACCAAACATAAGTCGGCCGATTCAATGTCTATTTCGCCTATTTCATAGTTGATATTCCTGTAATAGGTTCCCTTGCTAGAATTTTTCATTTGCTCCTCCTCCCTTAATAACTGTTCACATCGCACCACACTAGTGGTGAGTTGGGGGAGGTCCCAGAATTCGCGATCTTGGAATTTCTTTTTTATATCGAAATTAAGACAGCTTTGAGCGATTCTTACAAACTTCTTTTCTGGCAAATGCACGTAACATCGGCCTCGAGCTGCTTTGAACCTTTGTAAGAATGTCTCGGCCCATTCCCCTGGCATCTGTCTCAAATTTTCCAAATCGGCCAAGGCCATTTCAGATCTGACCTTATAAAATTGTGCATGGAACATCTGTTCCACTTGGTGCCAATTTTCCACCGAATTGGGCGGCAGACTGACATACCAGGAAAAATCTACTCCCGAAAACGAGCCGTGAAATAACCTCAACTTATGGAAATTGTTCGTCTCCCCACACTGAAGGGTAAATCGCCCTATGTGTTCTATTGTAGAAACTTCTCCAGACCATGTAAACATAAAATTCTGGTATTTTATAGTTCCTAGGCCACAGATACGCTACATCAATCTAATCTGGGTAGGGCTTTTGATATCTCGGCCGAATCGGCCTCACTCATAAACCGAATTGATTCTGAAGAATCTCGGTCATCTGTTCTCTCAACATATCATTGCCATTGAATGACATCGCTACAGGTGGTGGTTGTGGTCCTCTCACAAATGGGACATACTCATGACCTTGCCCTTGTGAACCTTGAGGCAACACTACTTCATGTTGTACTATGTTTGGCCCTAAGTGTGGGCCATTGCCTCCAGGACTTACTCCCTCTCGGGGTACCGTAGGGGTATTGTAGAGGACCATTGCTTGGACCAACCTCTTGACCACTTGGTACAATAGGAGGTGTAGTCTATGGTGGGGTTGTCCCCCGTTCACACATTTGGCCATCAACTCATTCAATGAGCTCAGGTGTTTGGCTATATTGTCATAATGCGCATTACTAGTCGAAGTGAACTTATCTATGATGTGAGCGTTTTGAAGCCTAACCTGTTTGACAACGTCCTGGGTGAACTCACCGAATAAGGCGTGAATCGTGTTTGGGCTGAATTCTCGCATAGTGTCATATCGGCTTGCTTCTGCTAGACCCTCAAAATGGCCTACTATAGCTGGAACGTGGGGCTGGTTGGTTTGCTCCATTCCCCATTCATCTGTACTCGAGCCAGTCTGAGTGTTTCTTTTTGGAGGCATCTTCACTTCTTACACCAAGTCTCCCACTGTGGTCGTTAAAAACTGTTTGCACAATTTTTCGTCAATGAGCATGTAAAGTCCAAACCTCCTGAGACAAAGTCCCAACAATGAGTGTTTGATTCAGTGAATAAGCCTCCAAGGGGCACAAACATACAAATTACAGTCTAAGGATTACAAAGCTAAGAAATGAAAAATAAAATGCTCATAATGGGTCTTCATTGTTTCTTTTTTTTTCTTCTTCCAACACTTGGGTCTTTTATAATGGAGAGCCTTGTCAATCGTTTGAACGGTTTTGTTTCTTTTCCCACGTTTCATGCTTGCACGTAACCGCTGGATCATGCGTTCAACTGCTGAGTTGTGTGTGATAAATGCCAGAATGTGGGGAGCTGCTATCTAACTGCTAGATCGTGGGGTTAACTGCAACGTGTCTGTTCGCACGATAATCATCCTGATCGCTTTTCTCTTCGTCTGGTAATGAAAATTAAAACCTGCAACGGGTATGGTGCGAGTTTGGTAATTTATTTATATATGCGGGTGCGGGTTTGATAATGACAAGCCCGCACCATACCCTACCCACTGTCATCCCTAGTCCCGATACATATTTCTTTGTTCCTTCATTTAAGGGACGTCCACTCTCTCTTCATTATTAGTATTATAGTATATATTAGTTGTTCATCGGTTGAAGATATTCTTATTTAACAAGCTCTTAAAATTGACTAATATGAAGAACCTGTAGCAAGGAAGACTGAAAGCATTTATCATGCTACCATTTATTTCTGAACTGATTACTCGATAAAGTAAACACATCAATGGTAATATTATTTTATTCCGATTTCGATTCCTATAGTTAAGTAAACAACTTATTCTGATTCCGATTTATCATTCTCATTCCAGCTCATTCCGATTCCATTTCATTATGATTCTATCTCATTCCGATTACGATTACTTAAACCTACTATAAATATATTTTATAAGTTTTAAGTCAATTTTCATTCATTAATTGACTAATCTGTCGCAAGTCATTCATTAATTGACTAATGTGTCGCAAGAAAGACTGCAAGAGCCATATTAGCATTTATCTAGCATTTATCATGAACATATGGAAAATGTTTAAAAAAGGCTGACAAAACAAGAAGCAATGTAGTTGCAATCACAATGGCAGGTGGACGATGAATGGGCCAGCTCTTGGTTCCTTTGTTTTTTTTTTTTGTTCTTCTATCACACTTTACTCGGTGTGTGAGTGAGCTAATTACTCACGAATTTATACCTTCATTGATTAATTTTATACTATTCTAAACTACTAATCCTTACTAATTTATTCAGTTTTCATGACTATATTTTTTATTATTAAAACACTAAATGAGCGATTGTGTTATTTTAATCACAAAATCATTGACTGACCGATATTTTGTATCTAATCTGTGCCTAAACTATTTTAGTCGCATAATATTTATTTGAATAATTTTATCAATTTTAGTGACTAATCTAATAGTAGTAATAAAATATGATGTTTCTTAAAGTGTGTTAGGCATTTTGAGTATTTAAAAAATTTATTCAATGACAACTCTCTGGCCATTTATTCAATAGGAATGGATATTGTTGGCCCGCTGCCAACTTCAACCAGAGGAGTCAAATTTTTATTGCTAGCCACAGGTTACTAACCAAAGGGGTCGAAGCAAAAGCATACAAGAGTGTCACTGGAGGAGATATGGTTAAATTCTTAAAAAGACAGATAATTACTATTTTTGGCCCTCCGTAAACTTTAATCACAGACAATGGCAGGCAATTGCAGAATGCAATGGTGGGTAGCTTCTGCAAGGAGAACAAAAATGAGCGTATTATCAAACTGCCATTGTGGTTGCCGCGACGCGACCATATTTTCAAACTGCCATTGTGATTGCAACTATTTTGCTTGCTGCAAATGAAATTGTTGTTGTGAGATTTTTAGGGTCGGATCGGTGCTATGCGCAGTGAAAGTGGTGAAACTCATAAATATCAATTATGGCCATATTTTTAAATTATTTAATGGAATAATATATTCTATTACGAGTGTATTGAAAAAATTGAGGCCGGATCCGAGTTCCGAAGCACAAAATTGGAAGAAAATAAGATTCAGCGAACGGATGCGCGACGCGCGTACACTGTGTCTAAATGCGCACATCAACGTTTTTTTTTTTTTTTTTAATTTCTTCTTCATCCGTTGAAGATATTCTTATTTAACAAGCTCTCAAAATTGACTAATCTGAGGAATCTGTAGCAAGGAAGACTACAAGACCCATAGTTGCATTTATCATGCGAGCATTTATTTCTGAACTGAATTATTAATTTTGAAAATATGGAAAATGTTTAAAGAAGGATGACAAAAGAAGATGCAAAGTAGTTGCAATCATTAGGTGGGCGCGGTTCGGTTTGGTTCGGTTTTTGCTAAAAATCGAACCAAATCATATTTTATGGTTCGGATTTTTTACCTCTCAAACAAACCATTAAATAACGGTTTGGTTCGGATTGAAAATTTTTTAAACCAGCTGTTTACGGATTGGTTCGGTTCGGTTTACGGATTATTATATTTAAAACAAATTTGTATGAAGTACTAGGGTGTAAGCTGTGACTTCAGGGAACACATGCACTCCATTAAGGATTGAAAAATGAGGCACAATTAATTCTTGTATTTTTTTAAAAATTACCTTGAATAATGATGCTACCATCATTCTAATTAAGAAACAAATTCAACATCTTACTTTCAAGAATAATGATGCTACCATAAAACAAAAAATTTAAGAATAAAAGTATTAACAAATAAATTGAAGAATAAAAGTATTAACAAATAAATATATTAACAAAAAATTTAAGAATAAAAGTATTAACATATCAATAAAAAGAAAACATAGAATAAAATTAAAAGAAAAATACAATTTTTTTTATAAAAATATATAATTTTTTTAATTACAACGGTTCGGTTCGGTTTAACAGGTGCGGTTCAGATTAACTCATGAACCGAACCGTAAACCGTTTGGGGTGGGTCAATCCGAACCGCAAACCGAACCGTTAGAAAAAAAAACCGTAAATTCGGTCCGGTTTGGTTCGGTTTACGGTTTGGTTCGGTTCGGTCGGTTTTTTTGCCCACCCCTAGCAATCACAATGGCAGGTGGACAATGGGCCATCTCTTGGTTCCTTTGTTTTTTATTTGTTCGTATGGGTGGTAGAACGAATCAACGAATCGAATTTGTATCGAATCAAAATGTGATGTATTCGTATTCAATTCGTTTATTAAACGAATCCTAATATCAGGATTCGTATTTGATTCGTTTATTAAACGAATCGAATACAAATATTTGTTTAGTCATTATATTATTCAATAAAATAATTTACCATAATTTATCTAAATTAATTCTTCATAAATATATACATATGAAATATGTAATTAATATATTTACTAAAAATACCTTAACAAATATCGACAATATTATTTTTCTATGGTAATTAGCCATAATTTCTCGAATCTTAATTGCAAAATAACAATAACTAGTAAAAGAAAATAATAAAACGAATTCTAAACGAATAAACGAATTAATGAGCTTAAATTCGTATTCGAATCTTTTAATAGAGGAATCGAATCGAATTGACCCATTTATTAAACGAATCCATTTTTTCAAACCAATATTCGCTTTAAAGCGAATCGAATCGAACGAATAAACGAATCACAACCCAAATTACCTCCCCTATTTGTTCGTCTATCACACTTCACTCAGTGTGCGAGTGAGGTAATTAGTCACGAATTTATACCTTCATTGATTAATTTTATACTATTCTAAACTACTAATCCTTACTAATTTATTCCGTTTTCATGACTATATTTTTTATTATTAAAACACTAAATGAGCGATTGTGTTATTTTAATCACAAAATCATTGACCGACCGATATTTTGTATCTAAAGTGTGATTAAACTATTTTAGACACATAATATTTATTTGTTCCTTCATTTATTTCACTTGAGGGTTGTCCCGATACATATTTATTTGTTCCTTCATTTAAGGAAAAATTATATTATGTTTCGGGTGTATATGTCATCTCTCTCACAATATTCGGGTCCCACAACTGGGTGAGACTCAACTGCTACGGGAGATATGACATATACACCCGAAACATTATATACTACCTCTCATTTAAGGGACGTCCACTCTCTTAGTCTTCATTATTAGTATTATAGTATATATTAGTTGTTCATCGGTTGAAGATATTCTTATTTAACAAGCTCTCAAAATTGCCAATGAGGTAGTGGCCTCATTGATAACCCATGGGTTCGAGTCTCCACAAAAGCAGTGGGGACTCAAACCTTCCTCTTTATGAGGAAGAAGTTCTCCTATATGGGAGTTGATTCCCAAGCTGTGTCTTGGTTGATTTAGAATTTGTAAGTCCCGAGCTACGTCTCGGTTGATTTCTGGGCAGTGCTATAATTGTATGTATCTATAATCCCAGTTAATAGCATATTGTAATATATATAGTTTGTAATAATTCAAAAAAAAAAAAAAAAAACAAGCTCTCAAAATTGACTAATCTGAAGAACCTGTAGCAAGGAAGACTGAAAGCATTTATCATGCTACCATTTATTTCTGAACTGAATTATTATTAGTTTTGAAAATATGGAAAATGTTTAAAAAAAGGCTGACAAAACAAGAAGCAATGTAGTTGCAATCACAATGGCAGGTGGACGATGAATGGGCCAGCTCTTGGTTCCTTTGTTTTTTTTATTTGTTCTTCTATCACACTTCACTCAGTGTGTGAGTGAGGTAATTACTCACGAATTTATACCTTTATTGATTAATTTTATACTATTCTAAACTACTAATCCTTACTAATTTATTCAGTTTTCGTGACTATATTTTTTATTATTAAAACACTCAATGAGCGATTGTGTTATTTTAATCACAAAATCATTGACCGACCGATATTTTGTATCTAAAGTGTTACTAAACTATTTTAGACACATAATATTTTTTTGAATAATTTTATCAATTTTAGTGACTAATCTAATAGTAGTAATAAAATGTGATGTTTCTTAAAGTGTGTTGGCATTTTGAGTATTTAAAAAATTAATTCAATGACAACTCTCTGGCCATTTATTCAATAGGAATGGATATTGTTGGCCCGCTACCAACTTCAACAGGAGGAGTCAAATTTGTATTGCTAGCCACCGATTACTTACCAAAGGGGTCGAAGCAAAAAGCATACAAGAGTGTCACTGGAAGAGATATGATTAAATTCTTAAAAAGACAGATAATCACTATATTTGGCCCTCCGTAAACTTTAATCACAGACAATTGCAGAATGCAATGGTGGGTAGCTTCTGCAAGGAGAACAAAAATGAGCAAATTATCAAACTGCCATTGTGGTGGCCACGATGTGACCATATTTTATAACTGCCATTGTGATTGCATCTATTTTTCTTGCTGCAAATGAAATTGTTGTTATGACGGTTGTGAGATCCTTAGGGTCGGATCGATGCTACGCGCAGTGAAAGTGGTGAAACTCATAGATATCAATTACGACCGTATTTTTAAATAATTTAATGGAATAATATATTACATTAAGAGCGTATTGAAAAAACTAGGGCCGAATTGGAGTTCGGAATACAAAATCGGAAGAAAATAAGATTCAGCGAGCGCGTGCGCGATGCGCATGCACTGTGTGCTAAATGCGCACATCAATGCCCCTTGTTTTTAATTTCTTGTTTTCCATCAGCCCTCTTTCGAGAGAGCGGATGGAAATTGGGGTTTTCACCCAAATTCTTTTCCAACATTCACTAAACACTTTCAAACACCCAAAATTTAATTTTAACATCAAAACCAACATTAACACGTGTTATAGAACAAAATCATGTTTTTCAAAATATCATTTATTCTTACAAAAATAAAAATTTGCTTAAAAAAATCGTACATGCGTAAAGTTTTAATTTAAAATACAAACCAAACAAGAATCCCACAATGAAGTGACTCATTAACAATTGTGGTCAAATGATTCTAGAATGGCAGTTATAGCTCCAAGCTATCATTTAGAGTTCAAAACTCTTATTTTATGTTCATGTCTAACATGAACATTTTTGATCTAATCACAAGCATATTAAATTTAAGCTTCCAAAGCATCCATATACAATTTTTTAACCTAATTTTAACTTCAAATAACGTTTCTATGTATCAAATAAAAAACGTAGCTTATTAGAGAAGATCAAACTTACCTAGTAAGCTTTAACCAAAGATATAATCTTATTCTCCTTGTTGAAAAATGTAGAGAATTTCCAAAGCTTATCTATTGTAACATCTCCGATCCGGGAAATGCTACCGGTAGGGGATAGACCGTACTAACCCCATAAACATCTGACTCTCTAATCATGAACAAAGATAATACACTTTTCTCAATTAAAATCTTACACAAGGGACCATCGCCCAACTCATCAACATGAAATATAAACTCAATAATTATGACGGTAAACTTAATAACATTTGTTTACAATGACTATCACATTACTCAAGACTAATACATTACTTTTATTTGACTCTGATTGGACTCTTACTCTTTCTGACTTGAACTGATGGACTTCATACCCTAATGACTGCATCAGTATCCGTCCTCCCGAGCTCGTCCTCCGAGAATACCTACAAAACAAGGAAATTGAGAGTGAGGGGTTAGATCGTCGTACGATCTAAGTGAGTGGACGATAAAAACTGAAATACTATAATGAAAACTTTAAATTCAAAAATCAAGGGCCTTTCAGAAAATCAAATTGTCTGAAAATCCTTTTCTTGTATGAAAACTCTAAGCTATTTTAGAGAAAACTTATCTGAAATCTCTTTAATAAAACTTAATCTTTCTGAAATATGCTTTCTGAAAATTGTTTCTGAAAATCTGTTATCTAAAAACTCTTTTTCTGAAAATCTAATATCTGAAAACTGATCTGTATCTGAAAAACTTATCGTATGGGGGCGTTACGTATCGTCGTCCCCCTATACGCCTAACTAGAGCCAGTAGTGCAAATCCATGACTTTGGGACGTTACGTATCGTTGTCCCCTAAAGCATGCCACTACTGTCCCTAAAACTGGTGGCTTTGGGGCGTTACATATCGTCGTCCCCTAAGCCACTGAAATAGAACTGGAGGTTCGGATCTATGCTACCCTCCAAGCTCTGAAACTAGGATTTAAGGGCATCTGTCATCCCTAGTCGGAGTTCCGGCGTCAGAGGTGATACAATATACTCATTGACTTCAGAGGTTCTAAAGAAAACTGTGGGTCGCGGGCTTGAAGAGTTGCCTTGAGTTCTTGCAGTATTGAGGTACTTGAGTCGGTGGAGTTGCCACCATAGGTCTTGACCATCGCTGTAAGTTTTTCTCTATATAGTGGATTCATGTGGTAGCCTTTACCCGGAGTGGTTTTTTTTACTCGCAAGAGTTTTCCACTTCGTCACCAAATTAAATTATTGTGTTGATTTTGTGTGATTGATTTAATTTGCTGCTTTAATTTATTATTATTGTTTTTATATTTGCAGCATAATTAATTGTTGAATATTGTGGTTACATGTTAATTTATCCATAGTAGCAGTAATCAATAATTGTCTTGTTTATTGCGTTAAATTCCGCATAGGGTCAGAACCTTAAGATAATCGCGAACTTTCAAATTTTAATACTGATTAATTAATAAGATGGATACGAATATTAATATCTCCCTATCATACCCATCTCATTGCGATGAATAATCCCACTCACCAACTTTGACTAGACCCACCAAAATTTGTTATATATTCTCTCCAATGGAAGCATGGTGGTATTGGCAAATAAACTAAGAAAATTAAGTCGAAAATGTCCAGTTTCCACCAAATGTTTGGCGCAAATGAAACACCTTTCATGTTGCAAATCTTGTACACTATTGTTACCATCTTTTTCATATTTGTCCTGTTCAAATGGTTTTTCCAACGCAGCAAAAGAAACTTACCACCTTCTCCACCAAAGCTCCCAATCATCGGAAACCTCCACCAACTTAGCTCATACCCTCATCGCTCACTTAGTGCTCTAGCTAAACGCTATGGTCCCCTCATGCTGCTTCACTTGGGCAACGTCCCAATGCTTGTTGTTTCTTCTGCTGATGCTGCTCGTGAGGTCATGAAAACTCATGATATTATATTTTCAAGCAGACCAAAATCAATCCCAGCTGATAAAATTTTCTATGGTTGTAAAGACGTGTCCATGTCACCTTATGGTGAGTATTGGAGACAAATTAGAAGCGTTTGTGTGCTACAACTTTTAAGTAGCAAAAGGATTCATTCTTTCCGTAATGTTAGAGCAGAGGAGGTAACCCTTGTGATTGAAAAAATCAAGTTGCATGCTTCTTCATCTTCTTCGCCAATAAATTTAAGTGAAGTATTGTTTAAACTTAGTAATGATCTAGTGTGTAGATTAGCTTTCGGAAAAAAGTACAGTGAGAGTAATTTAAAGGAGGTTATGGTGGAGGCTGGGGTTCTGTTGGGTTCTTTCCATGTTAAAGATTACATTCCATGGCTTGGTTGGTGGTGTGATCTCAATGGCTTCAATACCAGACTCGATAAAGCGGCTAAGGAGCTTGATGATTTTCTAGATGGAGTCGTTCAAGAACATGAGAATAGTTCTCAAGTTAAAGATCATCAGGACTTTGTAGATGTCTTGCTTTGGGTTCAGAAACAAAATAGTTTTGGCTTTCCCATTGACAGAGTTACCATTAAGGCTGTCACCCTCGTAAGTTTAAATTATCTTTCTGAATTCAAATTCTTCATGCACATGGATAGTTATATAATTTTTATCAGGTAAGCCCGTGTGTTTAGTGACGATTTTGAATCTATAGAAGTCATAATGAATGAAATGACTGTAAATTTAAGTAGAGTATATATAACAAACAGAAAACAAATAAAACTAGCATAGCCCAAAATATATAATAGAGATATTAATCTTTGGTAGGCAATAACAGTCAATTGACTCCCTTTTTTTTAAAAAAAAAAAAAATTAAAAATTAATGTGGGATGAATCAGATCTTATAAATTCGGATTTGAACTATGTTAAATATTTATATATATTTTTGTAAATGTAGAATATGTTTGGCGCCGGTACAGACACATCATATGCAGTGATGGAGTGGGTAATGACAGAGATCTTGAGGCACCCAGATATAATGAAAGAGTTGCAAAAGGAAGTTAGAGGAGTTGCTGGTGACATAACAGCTGATGATTTGGAAAAAATGACTTATTTAAAAGCTGTGATCAAAGAAACTCTTCGGTTTCATTACCCAGTTCCATTACTACTTCCTCGACAATCAACTCAAGATGTCAAAATCAACGGCTATGACATTGCCTCAGGAACACATGTATATATCAATTATGGGGCAATTGCAAGGGACCCTGCGTCATGGGATCAACCAGATGAGTTTCAACCAAAGAGGTTCTTGAATACTTCAGTAAATTATCAAGGAAATGATTTTCAGTTCATTCCATTTGGAGCCGGGAGAAGGATTTGCCCAGGAATGCAATTTGCAATGAGCTTAATTGAGCTAGCATTGGCAAGTCTTTTGAAAAATTTTGATTGGTCTCTGCCAGATGGAGAAGAACTAGACATGACTGAATCAACTGGTGTTACCATACATAAGAATACCCCACTGATTGTTCTGCCAACTCCGTATGCCAGTGGCTAATGTCAACGTACCTGGTTGAAACTTCGAATAATTGAGTCATGGGGATGCCCATGCTCATGCTCATGCCCATGCCCATGCCCGGTAAAAAAAGGCAATAATAAAATAGCAGTTCTTACAATAAAATCCTGCCTCCAATATATACTTGGTAATGGCTATGTACTGGGAGATATAGATATTGTTAAATGTTCTTGTTTTCTAAAATATCTTCTTTCTACTATGTTATGAAATAATAAATACATGCCGATTATTAATGAATTTGTCTCTTTTTCTCCTATATCTCCTTTATCTCTTTTTAAGGGGTTAGAATTTAGCCACACAACATAAGATAAATCTAACGGTCATTATCTTGATAATATATGAATGAATTTGATAAATGACTTAGCCAAAAGGCAAGCCAAATTACAAAAAAATAAAAAATAAAGCCCTTTTCCTTATAGTTAATAAAGTCATCCTAGAGCACTCCTCATTTAACAAATAGCAACATAAACCTCGAAGGGTTATGTTTATTAATTCATTAAACAAAAATCCAAGTATTTATGGCATAGTTGGATGGACAAAATCCGAATAAAGATAGATGAAGTTTATGTTTTACTGGATGGACAGAATCCGAATAAATTGTTGTGATTAAACACACAATAATAGAGGTGAATTGAGAGAAAACTCTTCTTTTATATTACTCACAAAAGAATTACAAAGCTTATAATCCAAGCTTTACAAAAAACTCTCAAACACTTTACTCTCTACACTTTCACTCACGTTTGGGATACTGAAACAATGAATTTAAGGCTCAATTTATAGTGCCCAAACCGCGTGAACAGTGCCACGCGGTTTGGCACTTGCTGGACATGTTTACATCTTGCTTTGCATGCAAGCTGGAGTGCCAAAGTTTTCAACCTAAACTTTCGGTGCACTTTGTTTTGTTGTGAGCAACTTCAATGTTACTGTCTTCAACAAATCTCCCAATCGGTGAAGATTTCCCAAAATCTGAGCCGACCATTAATCATCCAAATCGGATCCTCCAAAGGATCATCCCCTGGCTGCATCTGTATAACTGCCTACGTACCCTGAGTTGGGATCAAGCCAATCGTAGTTCTCTGAATCTCCCCACTCTGACTATGTGGAGAGTTTTGTCATCCCGGCTATGACACGACAGATTTCAAGCTTCCCCTTCGGTAAAACCTTTGTGAACATATCGGCACCGTTGTCGTCGGTGTGAATCTTCCTGATTTCTATCAGCCTTGAGCTCAGGACGTCCCGTATCCAGTGATACCTCACATCGATATGTTTTGACCTCGAATGAAATGTGGAATTTTTACCGAGATAGATAGCACTCTGGCTATCGCAGTACAAAATGTACTTCTCCTGCTTGAAACCCAATTCATGGACGAATGTCTTCATCCACAGCAATTCCTTGCAAGCTTCTGTAGCTGCAATGAATTCTGCCTCTGTTGTAGAAAGTGCAACACACCTCTGCAACCTCGACTGCCATGCCACAACTCTCCTAGAGAGTAATCAGATACCCCGAAGTAGACTTTCGGGTATCCACATCTCCTGCCATATCTGAATCGGTGTAGCCCATCAACACTGGCTTGTCGCTGCTTCCAAAACATAACCTCATCTTGGAAGTGCCTCGAAGATACCGCATAATCCATTTGACAGCATTCCAGTGTTCCTTTCCTGGATTTGACATAAACCGGCTGACCAATCCAACTGCGTGTGCTAAGTTTGGTCTCGTGCACACCATGGCATACATAAGACTTCCCACTGCTGAGGTGTATGGAACCTATTTTATTTCCTCCTTCTCTGTCTCAGTAGAGGGACTATGTTGTGTACTCAATCTAAAGTGGGTAGCAAGAGGAGTGCTAACCGCTTTAGCCTTGTCCATCTGGAATCTCTGAAGTACTTTCTCGATGTACTCCTCCTGTGACAAGTATAACCTCATGGCTTTCCGATCACGACCGATCCTGATGCCAAGAATCTGTTTAGCTGGCCCCAAATCTTTCATCTCAAAAGACTTATTCAGTTGCTGCTTCAAATTATCAATCCTCGATTGATTCCGGCCAATTATCAACATATCATCTACATACAATAGCAAGATGATAAAGTCATCGTCAGAAAATTTCTGAACGAAAACACAATGGTCTGAAGTGGTCTTCTTGTATCCCTGCTCCCCCATAACTGACTCAAACTTCACGTACCACTGTCTCGGTGGATGTTTCAAACCGTAGATGCTTTTCCTGAGTCTGCACACATAGTCCTCTTTCCCGCTGACTCTGAAGCCTTCTGGTTGCTCCATGTCACACCCGTCCCCTTAGGTAGAGTAAGGGTGTGACGGAGACTAGAAACTGGCAGAGTTTCCCCTGTAATATGGACTAATCCTCCAAATACAAGGAAAAAATCTAACTGAAAAATAAAATCTCATCATAAAACTAGGATCTCCATGATCCAACTCAACATAATATCCATAAAGAAAATACAATAACCTCAGTATCAATTAAAGGCTCAATACCTATAATCACATAACAAATTCTCCCAAGAAATACATATCTAGAAATACAGTCTCAAAACATAACAAGACACTCTACTGTTGGCACAACCTTTTCTCTACTGGCAGGAATGATGACGAAACAGCAGATGAAAAGAACGATCTACTAATCTGCTAAACCTGAAATGTTAAGGAATGGGGGGTAAGCTCACGCTTAGTGCAATGGATCACAGCTCAGTGCCGTGGATAATCAAGTAACAAAGTGGATCGAACAAGTCTTTCATAATATAAATAAATACATAAGCAGTAAATCGATATCTCAAACGTTTACCTGAAATCGTATCTCATTTCTCATAAAACTCAAATCATGCAAGTTTCTCATATATCACAAACACATGATTTCAACATAATCAATATTCGATCCATACTTTATAGCAAAATATATAAACTTTCTGAAAACAAACTCATTTAATGCATTACCTTAAAATTCATTTAAGAAAACATACATACTATATACTTTTGAAAACATCAATGTTACAGGTTTATCCACGCACCTGGTGAGCTGACTACTGAGAAAGGAACTATGCAGCAGGACCGTCCCTGCTTACTGTATCACGATCACCGAGATTTCTCTGAAAATTGGAAGTTTCCCGAAATGAAACCACCACCAAAATGATCATCTCGACGAGATCTACACTTTTCCTTAAGGACTCGGTCGGATTTGAGCTACGGATCGAAATCGAAACTTCTCTTCCTCTCTTTTCTTTCTTTTTTTCTCTCGCCTGCTCTCTGTCTTTCTTTTCTTCTCTTTCTTCTCTTTTTTTTTGTATGGCTGCTGATAAAAATAATAAATATATATATAATTCCAAAAATTACCAATATGCCCCCACTAATAAGGGTACTTCGGAAATCACCACTTTCAAAGCTCTTCTGATGCAATTCTCGAAATGTGTTCAACACGAAAGTTGTTCGTCTCGGAAAAACGAGTCCGATGGTTCAGGAACCAACTCGATCGGAGTTCGTTTCATAAATTCATGCCCAAAACTGTAAACTATACGCATATAATAAAAATCTCGTAACTCATTCTTGGTCCCCACGAGTTTTCCAACGCTACGAATATTCATTTCATAATATTTTGATCCACATTCCATCACTTAAACACTTATTATTCATTATCATTCTATTCCAAGACTATATCGACAGTCTGGGAATCTCCTAGAATAGTCCCGAAAATCTGGGATGTTACAACTCTCTCCCCCTTAAAAGAATTTCGTCCTCGAAATTCACATACCAAAGGGTGGAAACAAATGAGGATATTTATTCCTCATGTCTTCCTCACGTTCCCAAGTTGCTTCTGCTTTCGAGTGTTTACTCCAAAGGGCTTTTACCAAAAGAATCATCATACTTCTCAACTGTCTCATCTCTCTAGCCAGAAATTCACACTGGTTCTTCAACATAAGTCAAATCTTCTCTCAACTCAATCCAAAAGTAGTTGTCGCATTCCTTCCAATCACTGCCCTTTTTTTTTTAAACCTGTGCCCCAACTTACAAACCAACTATCCCATCACATAAAGAAGAGGCTCCACCTAGGGTAGTGCATAGACAACAGCTGTAAAGAGCTTTAGCAATTTACGCAAAATCCACTATCTTAAGTTCCCATTATTGAAAAGAGGATTTGCATGTCCCTCAAATATCTGTTTTACCTCTAATCAGTTCGACAATTATTATCTCTTCCAATAATGCATAGATACTGTGAAAGTATCTTGTCATGAAGAATTATTGGTATCTCTCTCTCTATAAAGAGATGCACGAGTTCTTAAGTATCACTATCAAAAAATTTCTTCAATGGCATCTTCATCTGCCAATCCTAACCCCTATTCAAGATCTGTCAGAGCCAAGGTGATATACCAAAAGCTTTGTAAATGGCCAGTCATTGATCGAGCAGTTATAGATTCTAAATATGTCAGAGACCTTTGGAGAGATATCTATGATTGTCTCAATGAAGCTCCAACCGCTCTTTTGCCTAAAGAGATTGCAATGGATATCGTGGCAAGAGTTCCTACCAATTTCTTGAGATGGTGTTACATTCTTAGAACCATTTGGAATGGAAAAACAGATGGTTTAATCCAATACAAAAATAATTCAGCGCGATTGTTTATTGTGGATATCACAGATTCCACTCCACAGTTTTCATCACATCATGATTTCTTCTTCTTCAATCATTGCCAGTGGAGTCTCGGCACTTTGTTCGAACTCGGTTTCCTAAATGGATTTATTCTTGGACCAAGTCCAATCCATCCCAACTATCCTGGTATCTCAGAAGATAGCCTTGGTGAGCTTCCTCCATTCATCAGTAATATTTTGTATCGATGGTATAAACGCCACAAAAGTATTACTGTCTGGATCGAAACCATTACCCCAGAATGGTCGAATGACTATTCGCTCGTCTACCACCCAATTCATCTTATAAGAATCATACCATCACGTCAACTCACTAATTGGAAACTCACTTGTTGGCCATCTAGACCGAAACTTAGAGTTTACTATGGATACGATGATATTTTCCCAGAAGAGATTACTTTTCGTCAATCCTGTGATCTTAGAGCTCTCTCTGCAGACTCAGTCCGTCGAAGTCTAGAAAGCAATACTAACGATAAAGACTGGCAAATCTTCACTACTATCGAAGAATCACATAGAAGTATCGTTCAGGGCTACAACAAAATCAAGTTTCCTGACAGCCTCGAAATTCAAATCATCGACGGCCTCATTCCAATGTCTCTACGCGCGAAACGTCAATGGGAAGACTATCAATTCGAAGATGATCCTGTCCTTGCAACACAAACCCAGTTGCTATATTCCATAATGTAATCATAAATATTGATTAATCAAATACGATTATCAATAAGGTCTTCTTCTCTCATTTCTAAACGCCAAAGTTCTAATGCCTTCGTCCTACTAATTCACAACGATATCATGTTTATGACAGAAGGTACATGTTACGTACAACCATAGAATCACGTCGGATTCAGCTATAGGAATAACGATAGGGCAACTATCGAAACTACTGGAAGATGATAAACTGGAGTACCATCTCCGAAAATCGTGGCTAGCGAATCTCTTACAACGGAATCAGGGTTTCCTTCAAAAGGTTTCCCCATCATAAGAATTAACCTCCTCAACAACTGGAGGTGCCCTAGAAGGTTTGCCAACATTGCTATCCTACGAGTACGAACTCGACCTGAACCATAAACTCTAGAACACGGAGGCATCTAAAAACACATGAAAGATGTCAACCGCTAAGAGACATAGAATAACTAATCAAGAAAATGAAATGTCTACAGAATCTATGAACCCTGGGCTCTGATACCATTAATTGTCACACCCGTCCCCTTAGGTAGAGTAAGGGTGTGACGGAGACTAGAAACTGGCAGAGTTTCCCCTGTAATATGGACTAATCCTCCAAATACAAGGAAAAATCTAAACTGAAAAATAAAATCTCATCATAAAACTAGGATCTCCATGATCCAACTCAACATAATATCCATAAAGGAAAATACAATAACCTCAGTATCAATTAAAGGCTCAATACCTATAATCACATAACAAATTCTCCCAAGAAATACATATCTAGAAATACAGTCTCAAAACATAACAAGACACTCTACTGTTGGCACAACTTTTCTCTACTACTGGCAGGAATGATGACGAAACAGCAGATGAAAAGAACGATCTACTAATCTGCTAAACCTGAAATGTTAAGGAATGGGGGGTAAGCTCACGCTTAGTGCAATGGATCACAGCTCAGTGCCGTGGATAATCAAGTAACAAAGTGGATCGAACAAGTCTTTCATAATATAAATAAATACATAAGCAGTAAATCGATATCTCAAACGTTTACCTGAAATCGTATCTCATTTCTCATAAAACTCAAATCATGCAAGTTTCTCATATATCACAAACACATGATTTCAACATAATCAATATTCGATCCATACTTTATAGCAAAATATATAAACTTCTGAAAACAAACTCATTTAATGCATACCTTAAAATTCATTTAAGAAAAAATACATACTATATACTTTTGAAAAACATCAATGTTACAGGTTTATCCACGCACCTGGTGAGCTGACTACTGAGAAAGGAACTATGCAGCAGGACCGTCCCCTGCTTAACTGTATCACGATCACCGAGATTTCTCTGAAAATTGGAAGTTTCCCGAAATGAAACCACCACCAAAATGATCATCTCGACGAGATCTACACTTTTCCTTAAGGACTCGGTCGGATTTGAGCTACGGATCGAAATCGAAACTTCTCTTCCTCTCTTTTCTTTCTTTTTTTCTCTCGCCTGCTCTCTGTCTTTCTTTTCTTCTCTTTCTTCTCTTTTTTTTTTTGTAGCTGGCTGCTGATAAAAATAATAAATATATATATAATTCCAAAAATTACCAATATGCCCCCACTAATAAGGGTACTTCGGAAATCACCACTTTCAAAGCTCTTCTGATGCAATTCTCGAAATGTGTTCAACGACGAAAGTTGTTCGTCTCGGAAAACGAGTCCGATGGTTCAGGAACCAACTCGATCGGAGTTCGTTTCATAAATTCATGCCCAAAACTGTAAACTATACGCATATAATAAAAATCTCGTAACTCATTCTTGGTCCCCCAAGTTTTCCAACGCTACGAATATTCATTTCATAATATTTTGATCCACATTCCATCACTTAAACACTTATTATTCATTATCATTCTATTCCAAGACTATATCGACAGTCTGGGAATCTCCTAGAATAGTCCCGAAAATCTGGGATGTTACACTCCATGTAAATTTATTCTTCCAGATCCCCGTGAAGAAATGTGGTCTTGACATCCATCTGCTCAACTTCCAGGTCGAGGCTTGCTGCTAAGCTGAGTACCACTCTGATGGATGACATCTTCACAACTGGAGAGAAGATTTCATCGAAGTCAATGCATTTCCTCTGATTGAATCCCTTGACAACTAATCTGGCTTTGTACCGGGGTTGTGAAGTATGCTTCTGTTGCTTCACCATGTACACCCATTTGTTCTTCAAAGCCCGTTTGCCTCTTGGCAATTTCACAACCAACTCAAAAGTGTGATTGTCATGCAAAGATTTCATTTCATCTCATCGTGCGTGGCTTCCTCCCACTTTTCTCTGTCTTCTGTTTCCACAACCTCCTGATAGCTCTCGGGTTCTCCCCCGTCAGTAGCAGCACATACGCATATGCAGAGTATTCATAGAGTTTAAGGTTGCCTCTCTCTGTCAGACCTTCTCTCTTGGAAACTGTTGGTGTAGCTTCTGGTACTGGTGGTTGATCATGATCATCATCTCTGGGAGCTTCATCACTTGTACCCTCATGTCTGGGAACCTCATCTTCAACTCGTACTGGCACCGGTGTGTGGTTTCTGGATTCACATCTCTGTATTGTTGGGGCATTGTCTTCATCTCCTTTCTGATATCTTCTATGGTCTGGTCTTCAACAAAGACAACATCTCGGCTTCTGACAATCTTCTTCTCCACATGATCATAGAGTTTGTGTAGCTGAAATCATCCTGACCATAGCCAATAAAGACACATTGCCACGTCTTTGCATCGAGCTTGGATCTATCGTCCTTTGGGATATGTACAAAAGCTTTGCACCCAAAGACATGCAAGTGTTCGTATGACACTTCTTTACCTGTCCAAGCTTGGTTAGGAACATTACCTTTCAGTGCGACCGCTGGGGACATGTTCAAAACATGTACTGCTGTGTTGAGTGCCTCCCCACAAATGTCTTCGGCAGCTTGGCTTGTGACAGCAAGCTTCTGACCCTTTCGCACAAGGTTCTGTTCATCCTATCAGCTAGGCCATTCAGCTGAGGTGTCTTCGGAGGTGTCATTGATGTCGGATTCCTTGCGTCTTGCAGTACTGATCAAACGGACCTCTGTATTCTCCATCGTTGTCTGTTCTGATGCATTTGAATTTCTTACCGGTTTCTCTCTCCACCGGGCGTGAAACTCCTTGAACACTCCAACACTTGATCTTTTATCTTCAAGTGTATGCCCAGATCTTCCTTGAATGATCATCAATAAATGTCACAAAATACAGTGACCCACCAGTGTTCGTGTCTGCATCGGACCATACATCTGAATGTATGAGATCTAGTACCTCCGGTTTCCGTTGAGGCAGTGAGCTCTGGAAGGATACTCTGTTCTGCTTTCCAGCCATGCAGTGTTCACACTTTCGTAAGTGTGAGTTCTTCAATTCCGGAAGAATATTCCGCATGCGTAGTATCTCCATCCCCGTTTGACTCATGTGACCGAGCTTTTTGTGCCATAGCTCGGCTGCCTCATTACTGTTAACTGTATTTATGCTACTATTTGAAAGCTTAGCATGCATCAAATACAGAGTTGAATCTTTCTTACCTCGTGCCACGACCATTGATCCTTTAGTGAGCTTCCAGCATCCGTCACTAAAGGTGCTGCAGAAACCTTCATCATCCAGTTTGCTTGTTGAGATCAGGTTTAACCGAATGTCTGGGATGTGCTTGACTCCCTTCAACATTAGCCTTGTTCCGTTGTCTGTTTCAAGGCAGATGTCTCCAATACCGACGGCTTTGGACTGTCCGTCATTCCCCATCCTTATAGCACCGTAGTCTCCTGGTGTGTAAAATGAAAAGAAGTCTCTGCGAGATGTGGCGTGTATGGAGGCGCCACTATCTATCACCCAACTGGTCTCGTGGCTGGCAAGATTCACAACATCTTCTTCATATATAATATGGAATTCTTTGGAGGTCTTTTCGGTGGTAGTAGCAACTCTTTCTTGGTTAGAGTCACCATCTCTCCTGGACTGCTCGTTCTTCAGTTTGTAGCAATCTCGCTTCATATGGCCTTTCTTCTTGCAGTGATAGCACTCAATATCTCTAGTTATTGATTTCCTCCGGTTCTTGTCTGATTTACCTGGGCCTCGGCTTTTACTCCTCCCCCTTCTGGTGTTCTTCTCTGTCACTAGAGCTTCTGAGGTTGAGGCTGATGTTGACTCCTGCATTCTCGTCCTCTTTTCTTCCTCAAAGATCCTGGTCTTTGACATCTCCATAGTGACTTTCCCATCTGCGGCTGAATTGATCACCGTAGATCTGAACGTTTCCCAAGATTCTGGTAACGTATTAAGGAGTATTAAGCGATTTACCTCATCTCCGAAGTCTATGCCCAATCCAGACAATTCCTTCATGGTTCCGAGGAAATCGTTGATATGGTCCGCCACAGCTGTACATTCCTGGTATTTCAAACTCATCATCTTTTTGATGTAGTACAGCTTGTTGTTTCCAGTCTTTGCTCGGAAAAGCTCCTCCAGCTTTCTCCATAAGACACGTGCATTTGTTTCTTCACTGACATGGTTCACGATACTGTCGTCGATCCACTGACGAATAGTACTGCATGTTTTCTGGTGAAGATTAGCCCACTTCCATCGGTCATTCCTTCTAGTTTCAACTCCATAAATACCGATCCATCATAGTCCTTCACATACAGAAGGTCTTTCATCTTTCATCTCCATGTGAAATAATTGGTACTGGTTAACAAAACCATTTTTCCGTTGCCCCCTTCCATCATAAAAATTCTAAGCAGAATTTCAAAAAACGGACCTCATCGTTACGTCCGGAATGGTCGAAAATGGTGGAAATGACACTTCGTTTGTCAAAATCCGACACAGGGACCAAATTGCAAATTCCAGAAATTACAGGGTCAAAGTGCAATTTCCAAAAAGTTCAGGGGCCAAAGTGAATTATGGAAAAGTTCAGGGACTAAATTGTAATTTCCAAAAAGTTCAGGGACTAAATTGAAAATTTCTGAAAGTATATGGGCTAAATTGTAATTTTTAGAAAGCTCATTGACCTATCTGAAATTTACCAGACACCGCTGACGTGGCAGTTCTGCTGACGTGGCGCTGACTGGGCTGCTGACTGTGCGCTGACGTGGCGCTGCCTGGGCTGCTGACTGTGCGCTAGCGTGGCGCTGACTGGGCTGCTGACTGTGCGCTGACGTGGCGCTGACGTGGTCGTCTTCTACCTTCAGACGGCGCGTGCGGCGCGTGACTGCGCGTGGGGCGCGTGGCTCGCTCTCTGTCTGGCGAGTGGCGCGCGTGCGGCTTCCTCCGTGGCTTCGTTTGATCGCCGAGAAATAGCACCGTGTTCGTCTCGCCGTGAAAAGTCCGATGGTATGCTCAAAATCGATTTTCGACAACTTTTGTCGGAACCGACTTTCCAAACCGAACCTCTGTTACTGAGTTTCGGGATCCCTCCGAGTAACCTTAGCTCTGATACCACTTGTTGTGATTAAACACACAATAATAGAGGTGAATTGAGAGAAAACTCTTCTTTTATATTACTCACAAAAGAATTACAAAGCTTATAATCCAAGCTTTACAAAAAACTCTCAAACACTTTACTCTCTACACTTTCACTCACGTTTGGGATACTGAAACAATGGATTTAAGGCTCAATTTATAGTGCCCAAACCGCGTGAACAGTGCCACGCGGTTTGGCACTTGCTGGACATGTTTACAGCTTGCTTTGCATGCAAGCTGGAGTGCCAAAGTTTTCAACCTAAACTTTCGGTGCACTTTGTTTTGTTGTGAGCAACTTCAATGTTGCTGTCTTCAACAGATAGATGAAGTTTATGTTTTACCTCAACATCGAAATGTTGTTGTTATTATTGTTGTAGTTGTTGTTGTTGTTGTTATTATTATTATTATTATTATTATTATTATTATTATTATTATTGAGAAAATAGAGGTATGGTACATGTTTCTTGATTTAAAGGAATTGTCTGTTCATGGGGTTTGATTGAATAATCTTGAACAAAAGAAAAAAAGTCATTTTTTGTATATTGTATCGAAATTGGCTAGAGGTATGGACCAATTTTGAAGTTTGTTTTCTATTCTGGCAATTGGTTCTTGGCTGTTATTAATTTCTTGACTGTTAAGGATATCTGGGTCATTGAGTATATCAGTAAAGGATTGAGAAGAAGCTTCAGACACTTCGTCATCGGTTCTAGATCTATTGGATCTTAATCTAGACAACAGACTCATAATGTTTTTCTTCTACTTATTCTCCAAAATTGAAAAATCAAAAATCAGAGAATAATATCTAAAAGATATAACAAAGTTTCAAAAACATATTCCTTTCTTTGTATGGATGAAAGAATTTTATCCAAAAGAAAGAAAGACAATTCATGTTACAAAATCAATAAGTAAAAATTGGAAAACCGACTCAAGTGTTCCTCAAGAGATAACGAGTATACATCCACCTTTAACAGAAATACAATTTCAATATAGTGATCAGCCAATTAAGGCCGCTTCTTTTAAAATTCCAAGGACTACACAAGATAATGACAAAATACAATATTCTGATATTCGTAGTCTACAACAACAAAATAATTACTAAACACTATTACAACTCAATTAAACACCGTTGAAACAATCTTAACATAGTCAACAAATACAGAAACTGCCGTTTCTTCAGAATTCCCTGGAGAGAGATTATACACTAAACTTGATCCAAAAGTTCCTCTCTTTAAACCACCAATAGAACTTAAGGAAGCAACAAAATTCGACTTTAAATATTCACATGATAACGTTTTTTATCAAATTCAAAAACAATTAGAAAAATTAAATATTTCTAAAGATATTCATTCCTTTGAAAACCAAATATTTTGCCCATCACTTCAAGATGAGCTTTTAGAATTTTTGGATAATGATTCACAAACAATAGCAAAATATCATCATATAACACTAAGGCCTAAAACAAGAAATTATTACCCAAGACCGACACCATCATATGTTCAATATGAAGAAAGAAATCAATATTCACAAAGCTACTATGATGGCTATAGTATTTATGAATGGAATATTGATGGAATGGCAAAAGCACAAATCCTCAATACTCTTCATGAAATGCTTATGGCAGCACAAGCCTATAAAATTTCTAGGAATAATGATCATGCTATTGCAATCATTTTAACAACCGGATTCACAAGTCAATTAAAAGGATGGTGGGATAATTTTCTCACTGAATAAGAAAGAATACAAATTCTAACAGCTGTAAAGGAGATCAAAATAATCAACCGATAAATGAAGAACAAGATGTTGTTAATACCTTAGTATTTGCTATAACTAAATATTTTATTGGAGAACCAGTTCAATTTCAAGAAAGGTCTTTTGAGATACTCCAAAATCTTAGATGTCTTAAAATGCAAGACTTTAGGTGGTATAAAGATGTATTTTTGTTAAAATTATATTTAAGAACATATTGTAAAAGTACATACTGGAAAGAAAAATTTATTAGTGGTTTACCAAAATTATTTGCTAAAAAAGTTAGAACCAACATAAGGTTTAGATTTAACGGAGATATTCCTTATGAAACTTTAACCTATGGTGAAATAATAAATTATATCAATAATACTGGATTAACTCTTTGCACAGATTTAAGAATCCAATCCAAAATAAAGCAAGAAATTAAACAAAGTAAAAAGGAACTGGGAGATTGGTGTCTTCAATATGGTTATCAACCTATAGTTGCACCTTCCAGTAAAAAATATAAATGGAAAGAGAAAAAATATTTTAAGAAAAAAAGTAAGAATTATTTCCAAGATAAGACAGACAATTTTATAAGTAAACATAGAAATACAAAACATAACACAGAAAATCTTGCCAAACTTCTACCAGTCAAACTACCCCGATATGTTATAAATGTGGAAGACCTTGATATTATAAAAATGAATGTAAGATGAAACAAAAAATTCAGAATCTAAATATATCTAAAAACCTTCAATCTCAATTTATCAATCTTCTCATTGAATCGATTGCCGAAGAATCAGACGTTAATGATTCTTCTGATGATCAGGTATTCGAAATTCAAGAAAATTCCTCTAATTCTTCGAATCATGAAGTGATAATTGTAACTGCAAATACTAAATAAATACAATTATTAGACAAGATAAAGAAATTCTTCTAGACATAATAGATAAAATTGAAGATCCAGAAAATAAAAAGGAATATTTACTTAAGTTGAAAGATATTTTATTTAAAGAAGAAAAATCTGTAATGGCTTCACAAGACTCAAATTATAGTATGCAAAACATATATAATAGGTTTTCTCAAAACCCACAACCGGCTACTACTCAAGATCTTGTTCAAGAAATTAAAGGAATTAAAAACGAAATTAAAATTTCAAAAGAAGAAAATAAATAAATACAAATAGCCTTATTAAAAATTCAAGTCAATACTGAAGCCTCCACTTCAACAAAAAAAGATGAGAAATATTTGGAATTTTTGGGAATAATAAATAAAAAAAAATTTCAAAAATGGCATGTTAAAATTACCATCATAATTGATGATTCTTTACAAATAGATACAATAGCCCTCGTAGACTCCGGAGCTGATGAGAATTGCATTGAAGAAGGATTGATACCTACTCAATTTTATGAAAAAAAAAACAACAGATAAATTATATGGTGCTAGTGGTTCACCATTAAACATACAATATAAATTAACCAAAGCCAAAATATGTGCCAATAATTGTGACATTCAAAAAAAACTACGTTCATTCTAGTCAAAAACCTTACTGAGCTAATAATTCTTGGACCCTTTTTTTAACTACCATATATCCATTTCAAGTATCTGCTAAAGGTATAACCACAGATATCTGTGGACAATTTATTATTTTCATATTCATCCAACCTCTTAGAAAAAGGATATTATGCTTCTTCAAGATGTTGCAATTCAAAAGAAACAAAAGCATGTTAACTTTCTCTCTAAATAGATTCAATATAAAAATTTAGAAGAAAGTCTTAAAACATCTAATGTCCAAGAAAAAAATCAAAGCCTTAGAAAAATTATTCAATACTGAAGTATGTTCTGATCTTCCTAATGCCTTTTGGTCTAGGAAGAAACATATTGTTTCCCTCCCATATGAAAAGGATTTTGATGAGAAAAATATTCCAACAAAGGCGAGACCTATACAAATGAATGAAGAATTGCTTCAATATTGTCGTAATGAAATAGATCTTCTTCTCAATAAAAAATTAATTAGACCTTCAAAGTCCCATTGGTCTTGTTCTGCCTTTTATGTTCAAAATCAAGCTGAGATAGAAAAGGGCGCTCCTAGATTAGTAATAAATTATAAACCTTTAAATAAAGTTTTACAATGGATTAGATATCCTATACCCAATAAAAAAGACTTACGCAATCGATTATATAAGGCCTCAATTTACTCAAAATTTGATATGAAATCAGGGTTTTGACAAGTACAAATTCATGAGTCTGATAGATATAAAACTGCTTTTAATATTCCATTTGGACATTATGAGTGGAATGTAATGCATTTTGGTTTGAAGAATGCTCCAAGTGAATTTCAAAATATTATGAATGACATTCTTAAACCTGTTTCACAATTTTCAATAGTCTACATAGATGATGTCCTCATTTTTTCATCAAATCTGCATTCACATTTCGTTCATTTAAAAAAGTTTTTTAATATAATAAAACAAAATGGTTTAGTTGTTTCTGCACGAAAGATGAAATTATTCCAAACAAAAATAAAATTTCTTAGCCATGATATCTTTCAAAACACAATTAAACCGATTGATCGTGTTATAGCCTTCTTTGGCAAATTCCCTGATGAAATTAAAGATAAAACTCAATTGCAAGAGTTTTTAGGTTGTCTCAATTACTTAGGAGATTTTTATCACAGACAAATATATGAACCTTTATACCAAAGGCTTAGGAAAAACCCCAAATCCTTGGTCTTCAGTTCACACAGAGATAGTTAGAAAAATCAAGAGTCATATCCAAGAACTCCCATGTCTATCAATTCCTCATCCTCAAGCTACTATTATTGTTGAGACAGATGCTTCAGACATAAGTTACGGATGAATCCTAAAACAGTCAATAAATAATCAAATTTCATTAGTCAGATTTCATTCTGGAGTTTGGCTAGATCCATAGAAAAATTATTCTACTGTCAAAAAAGAAATTTTATCAATTGTTTTATGTGTTTCAAAATTTCAAAGAGATTTAATCAATAAACAATTTCTTCTTCAAATTATTTGTTTATCTGCTAAAGAAATTCTTTTAAAGGATGTTAAAAATCTAGTATCAAAACAAATTTTTGCAAGATGGCAAGCCATACTTTCATGTTTTGATTTTGAAATTGAATTTATCAAAGATACTTCAAATTCCTTGCCAGACTTTTTAACAAGCGAATTTTTACATGGAAGAAAGCTCAATCAACTTCATGGGCACTCCCATGAAAGCAAAATAGTCAAATGAATCATATGCAATGATCCCTAGTCCCTCAAGAAAATTGACTCAAGAAAATTTTCCTCAATTACGGGGAATCAATTTCAAATGCTATCTCAAGATTCTGAAGGATTTATTACTCTTAAATCAAAGTCCAAATCTTCAAAAAAAACCCCACTTTTTCTCGAGCAATAACAAATACCCCAGTAAAAGGCCAAAAAACCTTACCTTCTTCTTCTCGCCAATCTCCTTCTCCCTCAAAAAATCACTATGTTCTAAAAGAAGCCACTATTCCAATTACCATTATTGAATCAGAACAAAATGCCTCTTTAATTCCCGAAATTGTCAATAATATTCTCCCTAAAACCTTCATTTTCCTTCCAGAAAATCTCAAGAAAACCAGAAAATTTTATGAATTTATTCTGGTCGATACTGATTCAATTGATATAACTCATAATCATGATCCCAAGAACTAATCCCTCTCAAATAGCCTACTCCAAATGCATGATTTCTAAAGTTTTATCATTAACAGACTGGAATCTAAATATACTTGAAGTGTGGCTGGGAAAATTAAAGCCCTATTCATAAATACAATAAGGTTGCTGAATAATATCCTCTAAATGAGACTACATAATATGTTAAAAATGACCAAAAGCTCATGTTAAAGAAAGCAGGAATTGAAACAAAAAGGTTACAAAGGATCTTTAAATACAAATCATCTGTATGAAAATCACACGGCCAAACCACTCATTCCTGGCTTAAACGGAATAGTTGAGATCCCCGGCTGCTGCAGATTCTTACAAGAAACGCACCCCCTAAATTCGAACCCAAAACCTCAATGAGAGATCATAAACCCTACACCACCAAGTCACGTCCGGTATATATATATACACACACAAAATTAACAAGCAAATTAAGAATCAAACAATCCAATTTACACAAAATCCAATTCTTGATTATTTTCTAACAGTTCAAAGCAAAAATAACAAAAAAACCACCCCTTTTGTTTTTATACTTAAAAGTATTTGCAATAATGGAGGATCAAAAAAAGAAGAATCATATTAAAAGAAAGAATAAGAAATATGCAGACATAATTGTGTTTAAAAGAATATAAAAGGTTGAAGAAGGATGATCAAACACCGGCGCAATCGCCGTCACAAGTGCAACTACTGGTGCCGGTACTGTTTATATCCCCATGGTGGTGGCGAGGTTGTGTGCTGAGGCAACAACACATGAGCCCTATCAATAACATGAAGCCCCATGCTGATGCCAATGTTGCTGCCCAGTTCAGATACTGCTCCATTGATATATGCTTGATCTTTGTGTTTGTTCATACTTTTGCTCATCGTATCAGCACTGCAACTACCAAGTTCATTTTCATGACACAATCAAAGGATTTGAATCAATGTCATTGACGTCATGGGACCTGTAAATAATTTTTGTTTTTAGAGAGAGAAATTAATGCTTGGCCTGGGAGAGAGTAGTGCTGCACATGGACTGAGCTTGAAAGAGGCCAAACTAACATGGGCCAGCCTGTGAATTTAACAGCTATAAACTCTCAAGCTTTTCTTTTAAAAGCCTCACAAGTTTTTATTCATGTTGATAAAAGATGATGAATTTTTTTTTTTTTTTTTTTGTGGTTATATAGGAAAAAGTTATTAAAGGGTTTGTTTAGATGTATTGATTTAATATGATTTAATAACCTTTCAAATGAGTTGTATCTTGAAAGAAATTACATACTTTATAATCATCTTATTTATTTTATTCTTTTTTTTTACCATAATTGAGCTGAAAAAGCAAATATGAGAATTATGATATATATATATATATCTATATATATATATTTGCTGGGGACTAATCCACAACGTGATTTCATAATAATTTAATGCTGAGATATCGTAGCTGCATTAGCTAAAAAAGTTTCTTTTTGAAGTTATTCATCTCTGCATCATTTGGAATTTTTTTTTCTTTTTATTGAGCTTTAATATTATGATTTTGAGAAAGTGATAATGATTTATTGAGAGATCACTTGGTGTAAAATTTGATGATATTATATGTTAGCACATTTAAACGCTACATTAAATATAAAATTAATGTTAATTTATATTCTTATAAAATTATAACATGGGATTATTTTGTTATGCTAGCTTATACATTAGTTTTTGTTCCACGATTTATAACTAGTTTATATTCTCATAAAATTATAACATGAGATTATTTTGTTATACTAACTTATATGTTAGCTTTTCTTCCACGACTTATAAACTAACTTATGCTCTTAATGTAATATTCTCTACCAAACTCAGCATAAGTGTAAAAATCCTACAAGAATGAACAAATTGATCGAACCAGAGGATTCAATGAAGATGCCAAGGAAGTTTCTTCACGGCTAACTCTTAATGATGATGCTACTAATTTTTAATTAGTTTCCTGTTCTTAATAGTTTTCTGTCCCACATGCACATTATGTGTCTTCATCAAGGTAGTTACTACGGGGTGGAGACGATGGAGTCAGTCTATGGATTTTTATTTCTTTTGTCACATTTCGCTCAAAGAATTGAAGGGAGATAATGTATTAAGATGTTCCTAAGGACCAACTTGATCCTCTTTCTCAGGGATTCCAAATGAGGGAAACCTAAGAGAGCTAACAGTGTATTGACATTAGCTAGGAGGTTTCGTTCATTATATTAGGATTATGAATCCGAATATTATGAATCAACCAATTCACTATTTTCAAGATATTATTAGGTTATTACTTGAGTTATATAATATTACCGTTATATTGTAGGATTTTTCCTTGAAGGGTATCTTTTCTACGTTTGATCAATCGTAAAATCCTGCTTTGCTCTGTAACAAATGAATGATATCAACCATCTGTTACCCAACACCATGTGTTTTTCGATTAGGCTTCTTGGTTAGAAAAATACGCACAGTAGAGGGAATGAGTTAACATGAGCACGAGAACTAATTCTCATCTATATACAAAATAGAATAAAGGAAATATATAAGAGGCAATTTTCATAATACTACACACTATTTTAGTTATGGATTTTTAACCCAGTAATGTCTCCCACTATACTTTACGTAATATCGTAATCTCCAATGGAATACGGGAATACAATAATTAAATTGAATTCCATAGTGAGAAGTGGACCCAAGAATATATTTCGACTCACAGCTTTGGTACGTTCTCGCCTACGTATATTCACAGGCAGACAACTCATTGTCAATCACTCACTAGTGACTCCTAGCTTTCGGTCCTGGTCGTTTCTCGTTGTGACAGCTTTGGCACGTTCACAATGAGGCATACCAAGGTTAAACTTGTCAATGATAAATTCAAGATACTTGCTTAGTTAGGCGTATGGGGGACGGCGATATGTAACGCCCCCATGCGTCAGGTTTTTCAGAGACAGGTTTCCAGTGACACTTTTTCAGAGGAAAGGTTTTCAGAAATGCAGTTTTCAGAAATGAAAGATTATAAAAAAAAAAATTAGAAAGAAAATACAGTTTCACATAAAAGCTTTTACAAAGAGTTTTGCAGGAAAAGTTGTGTTTTCAGATAAGAAAATAGTTTTCTGAAAAAGATGGTTTCCTAGTAACAGATTCGATTTTAAAACCAAGTGTTTTCATAAAAGCATATCAGTTTTTGTTTTAATCGTCCACTCACTTAGATCGTCCAAACGATCTAACCCCCCCCCACTCTCAGTTTCTCTGTTTTGCAGGTATTCCCGGAGGACGAGCTCGAGAGGATGGATACTGATGGTAGTCACTAGAGGGTCTGGTCCACCAAATCGAGTCAAGTCTAGTTTTAGATAATTATATTGTAAAGTTGTGTTCCAATACACATGTATAGAGTTGTAAGATAAGAGATGTTGAGTTTCAGTTGTGTATGTAATATTTTATATTCTATGTTAAAAATTTGGGTGGAGGTCCCATACTTGATATTGTATTTGAAAAGAGTATTAATGAAGTTCTCAGTGAAATAGTCAGAGGCTCAGTGGGATAGTACGGCTTATTCCCTACCAGTAACATCTCTGGATTGGGGATGTTACACTAGAATACTAGCATATATCGTATATTGGAATTGGAGTTCCACTGGTTTAACCCGATATACCATAAACTTTGGAAGCTCGTATAGACGTGTGAGTATTTGTTGGAGCGAATACTGAATGACTTAGAGGTTTTTCCTAATAGTTGGAAGTACATACCACTGTCAATAGGAAATCTCTCGAGTAAAGTAGCATATGTGATCATTTGACTATAAGATAACATTGATTTTGTTTGAGATCCTCGACACATATGCCATGTATGTCAGAAATCTTTCATGGTCTGGCCTCTAGATGTTCATTGGGTATAGACCGATGCACTCATTAATCAAGTGCGTATCAAGATAGGATCCATCGGTCCATTTGTGTACCATTAAAGGTTTAGGTATCCATGTGAGTAAGTCATGATTCTTAATACTTTGGCCAAAGACGATCACCTAGGGTGGATCGTATATATCAGAAATAGTTTCTGATTAGTTGTAAAGAATTGTGGACATGTCGACATGAGATATGCACCTTGAAAACTTAACGGTGTAATATATATTTACTAAGCACAACTCGGATAGCCTACGATGGATAGATTGTTAAATATATGTGATGACATCGTCTTGTATAGTTCAGAATGGTTGTTCGTATTCTTCATGAATTCGAAGGTGGCCGAATTGCGTACATATAAGCTAGGCTTATATGACGAACATGTCTGAACTTAGAGAGCCCCACAATATGAAGTGTACTTTTGAACACTTGGGTAGCTGATATTTTTTGATAATAAATAATATTCGATATTATAATTATCAACCAAGATAATTAAGTGTTATTGGATAACATTGATTATTTACTTTGACCCAATTGGATTAATTGGATTAATCCAAAATTACACAAAGGGCCTTGTTGTAATTTCATAAATATCTCTACCATTGGAGGATATTTGATAATTACAAAAATGTAGTGATATGTGTGTTTGGCTTGATTTAATTGGATAAAATCAAAGTGGAAAATATTGAACTAATTCATTAAAATTTGTCTTGATTTAATTGGATTAAATCAAAATGGTAGACAAATGTGATTAGTAATACCTAATTTTACATATTGAAAAAAGCCTACCTAATATTTGATTATGACTTTTATGAATTAAAAATTACATAGGTTTTGCTATAAATAGCAAGCTTGAGCAAAGTTTTAATTAAACTTGAGAAAGCTAAAAACAACCAAGAATTATAGATATTAGCCTAAGTTGGAGAAGTGTTTAGAGAAACTTTGGAAGATCTCTACAATATTTCAACTAGGAGACTGACGATTGGATCTTGAAGTGAAGCTTGCTAGCATTGAAATCAAGATTGGATCTTAAAGTCAAACTTGCTAACTTTGGAATTTCTACACAACATTTCAACAAGGAGAAATATATTGGATCTTTGAATCAACCTTGCTAGATAAGTTTGATCTTCTCCAAAGCTATGTTTTCATTAGTGAGTTATCATTAGTGAGACATATAGTGATGAATTATGTATTAGATACATAATAACATAGCTTGATGTTGAAATTAGGCTAATTAATTGTGTAAGGATACTTTGGAAGTATAAACACAATATATTAGTAATTGGGTCAAAATGTTTATGTTAGACATAGACATAAAATTAGAGTTTGGAACTCTATATAATAGCTTGGAGCTATGGCTACCATTCTAGAATTACTTGACCACATTTGGCTGACCTAGAATTGTTCATGAGTCATTTCATTGTGAGATTCTATTTTGGTTTGTATTTTGATTTAAACAAATGCATATATATATATATATATGTTTGTTGTATAATATGTATTGTGGTTAATTTTGAATTTAAAATTATTTTGGGTGATTTTAAAAGGTGTTTAAGGTTTTTTTTTTAAAATGATCAATGCATTAGGCTTGCCTGCTGTGTTGCGACACAGCTTGCTGCGCTGCAACGTAGTAAGCGTTGCTTGCAAGATGTATCTGACCTAGCTTATTTTCTTTTTCTTTTTCTTTCGTTCTTTTTTTTTCAAATGATTCACTATGGTTTTAGAAATAAATCACACAGCCGCTTAAGAACATGTTTATTTCTTCAACATAGGCTAAAGAACATAATGTTAAGAATGAATTGATATGAATAACAAAATAAAAATCCAGATCTAGAAATTGATAACAATGACGAACTGATATGAAAAATGAAAAGAAACCCAGATTTGACAGAAAAATTTCAGAATAAAATATTAACCCATAAACAACAAAATGAAAACAAAAAAACAAGATCCAACAATAACTAAAACAAGAACAACAAAGAAATAATAATTAAAACAGAATAAAATAAAGAATAAGGATAGGAAAAATTAGACATTTGAACCCTGAGCTCTAATACCAAATGACAAGAAACTCATTTGGATTCGAAAATCAAGCAAACCTCAAATATTCTTTCTTAAGCCCCAAGAACCATAATCAATGATTTTGTAAGAACAAAACTCATCCAAGATCAGCCCTAAACCACCATGAAATATTTCCCATGATAACTCAAAACATGAAATCATGTGTTATGCTAGCAATGGAGACGCCACTAAGCTTGCTAAACTTAGATAAGTAGATTTAAACTTGAAAAGATGAATTCATACCTTACAAGAAATTCGGACATAGCCAAATGCTTAAAGCTTGAGTGTTTTTCTTTCAAAATTCGTGAATAATGTTAAGGAAGAATAAAAGCAAGTTTAAATAGGTGAAACCCTAAAGACATAAAGATAAAAATGCTCATAAAGGGCGAAATTACAAAAATGACAAAATCTTCAAGTCTTCAAAGGCTTGTGAAGCTTCATTCAGAACTGATTTGGGCAGAGTTAAGTAGCTTAGGGCCCTCTCCATTGAAGCCCACATGCGTCTCTAGTGTGGCTTTGCTTTGTTTGTTGCAGCCTGTCATAAAACTATGAACTAATCATGTCATTACTTCTCTGATTCTTTTGGCCTTCGGTCTTGTGATTGACCCTTCTGGTACTTGTAATGGCTCCATTATGTTACTGGCCATGTCCTTTGATGCTCCATGTGTGGCATGGATCATGTCAGGCTATGTTGTAAGCACTTCTAATTTTATCACACACTTAATCACACCTCTTGGACAAGAATATGATCATATTATGGTTTTGATTACTGCTAATCTTGCTACCCTGAGTGTTGATGATGCTTATGGTATGTTACTCGCACATGAAGCAAGACTTTAGGAACATCACATGTCTAATGTCAGGGACTCCAATATTGTCTTTAATGCAAATTTGTCACATGTTGCTTATAATCAAAGGAATAATCAGGGAAGAATAAACAATAATGGTGCAAATAGATGAGGTTTCAATGGTTTTGGAAGAGGTAATATATATCATAGTGGCCAAGACATGAGTGGAAACTGGAATAATTGAGGGAATCAGTGGAATCAAAGAAGATGAACCTATAGTAATTTTAGCAGATGAGGTTATGGATTGGAAGAGGAAACTATCACTCAGCTAATAGCAGTGGAAACTAAAGTAGTGGAGGAAATTAGTGGAATCAATGAAGAGGATCTATAATGGTTTTAGTAGAGGAGGCTATAGTGCTCGAATAGACAATTATAATTCAGTCAATGCTACTGTTGTGTGTCAGATCTGTTTCAAACCTATACACACAGCAGTGGAATGCAAGAATAGATTCAACAAATATTACAATGGTAATTCATTTCCCCAACAGTACCATTCTGATGCATTTCCTCAACATGATCAAAACAATGCAGCAGCATATCTTGCAACATCTGAGAGCATTGCAGATCTAGGATGGTATCTTGACAGTGGAGCTATTCACCATATTAGCAACAACATACATAATTTGAGTAATGCTAGTGAGTTTTCAGGTAACAGTTCACTTCTAGTAGGTAATGGAGAAGGTCTCAAGATTGCTCCCACTGGTAATGGCTATTTTTATACTGCCATAGGTCCAAAATTATTATTGTGTGACATGCTATATGTGTTAGGGTTGGTGCTCTGAGAGCCAATTTCTTATGTATTTCCCTGTAAATACTCTTGTATATATTTTATTAATGAATAAAATAAACAGTTTCTATAATATAAATTCTTTTAGTATTTGGTAAAGACGTAAATGACCATAGAGTGATTGGTTATGATACTGTTGCAAAAGCGTCGCAACTGACACTGAGCGGTATCATAACAGTATCATTCTTTAACTGTTCCTAGTCAGGGTTTACAATTACTTGGTCAGTAAGTAAACCCGTTGAGACCGGTAAGTGTCGTATATTAGAATGATGGATTCTAATGGTTTCTCAATGAACCATGAGTCTCGGGAGACTCGTACATATATGTAGGTGTTTATATCGGATAAACACTGAACGACTCACTGAAGATTCTTAATAGATTGTACACCAACGTCAATAAGAATCTTCTCAGGTTGAGTAAGCATAGTGATCCTTCAACTGAGATACCATTGTGGATGTATGAGGTATCCTCCATACTTTGATGGCAGTCACGTCACTGATCTATTTAGATCAGACATCCGTCTGTTCGTCGGGTGTGGACTTCTCGGGTTGAGTAAGCATAGTGATCTTTCAACTTGAGATACCATTGTGGATGTATGAGGTATCCTCCATACTTTGATGGCAGTCACGTCACCGATCTATTTAGATCAGACATCCGTCTGTTCGTCGGGTGTGGACTGATCCTTAGGATATCCTATGCGTATCAAGATAGGCTTCGTCAGTTCTGTGTACAGAGCATAGGTATCCATTATGGAATTAGCAATCTGTTAAATCCATGGGCTCGTGGTACACTGCAGAAATCAATTCTGAGTGTTATTTAAGAGATTGCTAATATAATCATCGACAAGATTATACCTATAGATATTTGACGTTTATATCTATATATTTGGGATAATCTGGATACCTGTGACGGAATGATTATACGTATGCAGTGATCTCGATCTGTATGGTTCAGAGATTTTATTTGTGCTCGTCATAATTTACGGGTAGGTAGATTATGGACACGAAATTGGATTTCGTGACGGATATGCCTGAATCTAGAGAGTCTCACTAATAAGATATACTCGTAGGGCACTAGGACAACTTTTATAAATAGTACTGATTATTTATAAGTCGTTTAACAGTTAAACGAAGATACATGCGTTTGGGATCTTTCGGCCATTTTTTTTAAATGTCAAATTGTGATATTTGACATTTATTATTAATATATGTATTTTGATTATTTAATGTAAATATAATACATATATTTGAGATATTTGTATTTAATTATTTGATTATTTAAATGTTAAATAATTAAATTAATTAAATAGTAAATATCTAGTTTACTTTATTAAGTAAGCTAAATGGCTTAATTTGATTGGATTTTTTGGCCAATTTTGATTGGTTTTAAATGGCATGATTTAATTGTATAATTTATGATAAACATCAAATTTTTTTGATATTTTATTACCACAAATATTCATTAAATCTTTTTCCAATTATTGAAATAAAATTGAAAATATATGGCCATTAATTTTCCATTATTTTCGGTCATTTAGGGAAATTATAAAAAGCCATTTTTTATTTTTTGTTTAATTATCTAAGAACCCTAAAACACATACAAAAGAGGCTTTGAGAGAAAAATGAGAAAAAGGAAGAAAAATCTTGGAAAATCAAGGATTTTAGTAAGTTTTTCTTACTTTTTCCTACATGAAAATTATTTCTATCATACTAGGCTTCAACATGTGTAGCTTAGTTTGTTCTCTACTCTTTTGTGGATGTGTTTTGATGATTGGGAGCGTGATTGAAAGATGGAAGCATGTAAATTGAATAAGAATGCTTGAAATTGTTTCTTAAGCTTTCTTTTTGTCATTTGATAGTTAGTTTCCATTCTAGAGTTACTTAGCCACTTATAAATGACCTAAAATTTTTCTTGAGTTGTTTCATGATGGTGAGACTTGTTTGGTGTTGTGGGAATTGAATTAAAGTGTTGGATTTAATTAATTTGGTATTAATTTGTCAATTTGTTGAAATTGTAAAATTAGGGTTCATAACCCACTCCAAATTTGGGGCTTTTCATATATGTGATGTAATTTGATTTATATATGATGTATATTAAATTTGGGAATTTTCGGATTTGATCTTGACATGTTTTGAACAAAAATGACCAAATTGTAAATACTTGAAAGTTTATGGACCATTCGGCAATTTTTGGAAAATCATTTTCTTTAAGTTTCAAATTGTATTTTCATGTATTAGACATGTATAAATCATTTCGGAATTAATTTGGAATCAATTATAATTGTATTTGACAATTTATGACTAAAATGATAAAAATACAAAGTTTTCGGGCTAAATGGAAATTACTGAAAAATCTGATTTTTGGCTGAAAATTTCAGTTTTTAAGTATTGAGTAATTAAAATAAACCCAAGAAAAATTATTGAAATCGGAAAATTTTAATTTTTCGCGTTCCGCTGCGTTTACCCGAATTGCCACCCAAATCCCCAACAATATGTACCTCTCATAACCAAAAATCTTATCAGTATTTCTAAGCTAATTCAAAGATAATGATGTTTTGATTGAGTTTGTGTCCAATGTTTGCTATGTGAAGGACAATAGGAAATGAACAATACTAGCCCAGTGAGCTTCTGAGAATGGTCTCTACAAACTGCTTGCCAATGGAGAGTCAAGTTCTGTTGTTCAGTCACACTTCTTAAAACCAAGGTCCATGTTTTCCTATTTGGCTAGTCATGAACCTATTCATAAATCTGGAACTGTTACTGTAAATTGTATTTCAAACACTCATGTTGCCTTTATTTCAACTTTACAGACTAATATTCTACATCAAAGACTTGGTCATCCAAGTCAGCATGTCATTAAACATGTTGTTGAGTCTTTACCAATGAATAGTGGTTTGTCACATCTTCCTTGTTCATATTACTTTGATTTCTGCAAGGCCTATCAGTATGGTAAATTGCATAGGTTTCATTTTCCAGCAACCTATATAAAAACCAACTCACAACTTGAACTGATTCACACAGACATTTGGGGCCCCTCTCATTTAGTATCCAAAAATGGCTACATATATTACATTAACTTTGTGGATGATTTCATCAGATACAACTGGATTTTTCCTTTGACTGCTAAATCTGAAGCCTTATACACCTTTAAGACCTTTAAACTCCTTATTGAGAAAAAACTCATTTTGTCCATAAAATCTTTACAATCAGATTGAGGGTGAGTACCGAAGTTTTGTTGAGTTTCTATAGTCAACAGGCATTGAGTTTAGGCATAGTTGTCCCAACACACATCATCAAAATGGAGATGTTGAAAGAAAACATAGACATCTGGTAGAAAGAGGACTAACCCTTCTTGCTCAAGCTAACTTACCTCTATCTTATCGGTGGGAGTCTTTTCTTACTGCCTCTTATCTCATAAACAGAATGCCCACTACTGTACTGAACAATCTCTCAACTTACCAAAAACTATATCATATTAAGCCAGATTATAGCTTTCTAAGAGTCTTTGGTTGTGTTTGTTACCCTCTTCTCAGACCCTATAGCAAACACAAATTCAATTTTCACACTGATAAATGCATGTTCTTGGGGTACAGTCATGTGCATAAAGGTTACAAATCTTTGCATAGCACAGCCAGAATGTATATTGTTAGACACGTCACCTTTGATGAGTCTGATTTTCCCTATAAAGAGTTATCTCTTTCAAAAATAATTCAATCTACTGCTCCCAGCAATCTAACTCATGTTACTTCCTTTAAAATTCATGTCTCTAATCCCTATAGAGCCAATGGAAGTTCAGATCATCTCAGTGGCTACTCATGGTCATCATGTTCCTGACCAACAGCTCTCATACTTCTTCATATTCTCCTAGTTCTTCCTCACATACTCTTCATGCCTTACCTGAAATACAATCTGTTTTACCCACAACAGTCATTGCCTATTCTACCCAATCTACACATAACATGCAAACCAGATCCAAATCAGGTGTTTTCAAACCAAAATCATTCTTAGCTGTCACCAGTGATCTTGAACCAGTCAGTGTCAAAGCAGCCCTGGCTGATCCCAAATGGTTTAGTGCTATGAAAGAGGAATTTGAGGCATTAGAAAGGAATCATACATGGACTCTTGTACCAACTGAGTCTGTTTCTAAAACAGTTGGGACAAAGTGGGTATTCCGAGTTAAACACAATCCAGATGGTACCATCGCTAGGTATAAAGCGCGATTGGTTGCCAAAGGCTTTCACCAAACCTATGGAGTGGACTTCTTTGAAACTTTTAGCCCTGTTGTTAAGCCATCCACTATCAGAGTCATCCTAAGTCTTTCTGTGATGAACCATTGGAGGATCAGGCAGCTGTATGTCAATAATGCCTTCTTGCATGGACTGTTACATGAAGATGTTTTCATTGCTCAGCCAGAAGGCTTTCTGAATACAAGATTTCCTCATCATCTTTGTAAGCTCAACAAAGCTATTTACGGATTGAAGCAGGCTCCAAGAGCCTAGTATGACAGACTCAAAACATCTTTGGTTCAGTGGAAATTCATTGTTCCACAGTCAGATACTTCCTTGTTTCTAAGACGTTCTGGTTCAGATGTTGTGATGATGCTCATCTACGTGGATGAAATTTTAATTACTGACTCTAACAAGGTTTTAGTTGAGGAAATTATTAGCAAGCTTGTTGCAGAATATGCATTGAAGGACCTTGGTGATCTGAGTTTTTTCTTAGGAATTGAAGTCACTCCTTCTGCTAGTGGATTACATCTTTGCCAGACAAAATATATAGGCGATGTACTGAGGAAAACTCATATGTTAGACAGTAAAGAGTGTCCCACACCTATGAGTCCCACTGAAAGACTGCAAAAAGACAAGGGAAAAACCTTTGAAAATCCATCACTCTACAGGAGTTTGGTTGGTTCCTTTCAGTATGTTACTCTGACTAGGCCTGAAATCTCTTATTCAGTAACAAACCGAGTCAGTTCTTGGCCTCTCATACTGTCCATCACTGGCAGGCCTGTAAAAGGGTCATGCGATACCTACAGACCACTGCTCATTTTGGCTTACAATTTGTACATACATGAGTCACGTATCTTACTGGTTTCTCTTATGCAGACTGGGCCAGTGATTCTGATGATTTTTTATCTATAAGGGGATATTATGTCTACCTGGGTAGTAATTTAGTTTATTGGTCTTCCAAGAAGCAATCAATTATTTCTCGTTCTACAACAGATGTTGAATATCGTGCATTGATTTTGGTTGCTTCTGAAATTCTGTGGATTACATATCTTCTTAGGGAGCTGCACATTCCTCTTCATGAGTCACCAACGATTTGGTGCGATAATGAGAGTGCTGAAGCTATTGCCAAAAACTCAGTTTATCATCCTCGTACCAAACACATAGAACTTGATCTTCACTTCATTCGTGAGCATATTGCTCGCAAAGAACTTATTGTTCAACACGTTCCTGGGTACAATCAGATTGCAGATGTGCTCACCAAGCCTCTAGGGTTTGATTATTTTGCTGCCTTACGTTCCAAGCTAAAGGTCTATCCTAGACCATTGCTTAAGGGAGGATATTAGATTTAGATCTATCGTCTTAGCCTCCTTTCATTACTTTGTCTCTGCATTGAATAAGAGCTTCACAATAATTGCACAAATGTCAACTCAACAAGTTAGTTACAGCTGGTGCATATATAGAGTTTCTCTTTTCATTTGCTTATAATGTGTAAGCCTTGTAATATACACGCAAAGTGTGTATTTTTTGAGATCTAAGTTTCTTCCTAATAAAGAGAATTTTCTCAGTCATTTTCTATCTGTTTCTTGGCTGCCAAATAGCCTAAACAAAAACAGTTCAAACTCAATTTTTAATATTTTAGCACGTGTGGCAATGAATTATTGAATTGTTGCATAGATGACGTGGTACCTCTACTCTATTGTAGATTTTCTCCTTAAATAAATACACAAATAACACTCTAGCTAGCTACATTTAATGCAAGTGCGACATGATGGGAAAAAATTCTAAAATATGATGATGATATTACGTTATTTATATAATAATTTAATAATATATTATCACGTATTTTAAATTATAAAATAAATAGTAATTATATATTTTATATAACTACACCTATCATATATTTATTAATTTATAATATTACCTCACTCATACCATAAGATAGCAACTAATAACTTTTTTCAAAGCAAGTAGAGCATTTGAAAGAAGCTTACAAGTTAAGAAACTGAAACACATCATCTTCTATTAAACCTAAAAAGCAAATAATAAAACAAAAAGTTTCAAGTGAGAAGGAACAACAAAACTTAAATTGAATTTATGTAAATTATATTCTATTATTATTTATATAAAGCAACCCTCATCCTTCACTTTTCCTTCTCATTCCACATATCCTCTTCTTTATTCATCTTCCCCTTCTCTCATCTCTCTCTCTCTCTCTCTCTCTCTCTCTCTCTCTCTGCAAACTCTCTGTTATGTTGATGTGATTCTTCATCATAATCTCACAAAAATTAAAAATACAAAAGAGAGGGAAAAAAAAAATTAAAGATCAAGCAACATGGTTTTTTCTTCAATCCCAGCTTATCTTGATCCAGCAAACTGGCAACAAGTAAGTGTTTTTCTTCTTTCCCTTTTTATTATAATTTTCTACTTATTGTTTCTTTCTTTTGCCCAAAAAAAAAATTAATAAAAAAAAAAAAATCAAATATTCTTGTTACTTTTGTTAATATATCTTGTTTGAATATACCAGATATTTGATTTTTCTTTTGTTGTGCTTTTTTTTTTTTTTTTTTTTTGGTTCTCTATTTTTACAGCAACCAAATCATAATTCTGGACCTAGTAGTGGTGCAAGTAATCAGTTTACTCCGCCTCCGCAACACCATGGAAGCGGCGGTGCGGGTTCAATCCGACCCGGTTCAATGGCGGATCGAGCCCGGATGGCTAATATCTCCATGCCAGAAGCAGCACTGAAATGCCCTCGCTGTGAGTCGAGCAACACGAAATTTTGTTACTTCAACAACTACAGTCTCTCGCAGCCTCGCCACTTTTGCAAGACTTGCAGACGGTACTGGACTCGAGGGGGTGCCCTTAGAAATGTTCCCGTTGGGGGCGGCTGTAGGAGAAATAAAAGAAGCAAAGAAAGCAGCAGCTCGAACAATAAATCTCCCGTCAATAGCAGCACTGATCATCGCCAAATGGCGGCTTCTGGTAATTCCACAAGCACAATGTCTTCTACTAATAGCGGAGCCAGTGATCATATCTTTGGCCTTGGCCCACAAATTCCACCCTTAACTTTCATGACTTCTTTCAATCATCACCTGACAGCTGATGAATTCGCCGGTGGCACGGATATTGGATTGAACTACGGATCACTTTCAGCTCCAGTAGTAGGAGCAACAGCAAATGATCACTTTAATTTTCACATAGGGAGTGCTTTAGCTAGCGGTGGTACATGTGGTGGTGGTGGTGGTTCCTTTTTATCATCACTTAGTGGTTTCGATCAGTGGCGATTGCAGCAAGCTCATCAGCAATTTCCCTTTTTGGATTCAACTTCTTCTTCGCCTTTAGGATTATACGGTGTTGATGCATCAGGTTATAATGGTGCAGGTCAGGTCCGGCCAAAGATTTCAAGTCCTGGGTTTAGTCAATTGGCCGCAGCAGCTTCAGTGAAAATGGAGGAGAGTCGTCATCATCATCATCATCAGCAGCAGCAGCAGCAGGTTCAGGAGATGAATTTGTCAAGGCAGTTTATGGAGATTCAAGGAAATGGTCAGTACTGGAACACAAATACTGGTGGTGCTACTGCAGCTACTTGGACAGATATTTCTACCTTTGGCTCTTCTTCCACTGGCAACCCTTTGTAGAGATTTGTTCTCTGCTGGCCGCTGTTGGAATTAATTAACAGTGAAGCTTCGTTTTTGAAAAAAAAAAAAAAATCAAACACAAAGTTACTTCCATAGAATAGCATGGAAGTTTCAAAACCTAGTCCAAGATGGAGAATTGAGAGCTTATGTTTCTTCAGTATCAACATAAAAAACCCTAGAATTAATTGGTAGGTTTCCTTTTTTTTTTTTTTTTTCTTTTTTTTGAACTCTCTTGTTTAGGGTTGCAATGTATGTGCATGTTAGCAGTGATGAGTATGAGAAATTAACGTAGTTTTTGTATGAGAATATTTTGATGATGTGATATGAACTGATCTTTAATTTGAAAATATTCTTTGTTGCAATGTGTGTCTCAAAAGATCAACACCTTAATTTTCTCTACATATAATGGAAAATGTTTCAAAGTTAATGGGATGTTATAATGAAATTGATCAAAATCTTGAATTATGAAGCCATTTTTATTTCATTGAATTTGGATTAATTAAGATTCACTTTGCAGAATATAATATTTCATGTGAGAATATATTCCTATTAGCCTTCTTCTTCTTCTTTTTCTTTTGGGTAAAAGAGTTAATTAAACCTTTTTAAAGTTTCATTAATTTTTCTTGTCTCCAGAGTTAGCTAGCTCCTAACTTTTCATAAAACTTAGATGTTTGCTTCTTTTTTTTTTTTTTTTTGGTGATTACTTCATCATTAATTTTTCCTGAGATTATGACAATATGAATCATTTAACACCGTTTTTATTATATCATAAATTATATTGTCTCATTAAACTAAATAAAATTTAAATTTTAAGTACTCTCCGATCTCTCCATTTGCTCTCATTTTCGCATCAAAACAATCACTTAAAAATTTACATTTTACATGTCCGAAACTGAGTAGTTTCACAGTGATATGTAATCTCATCTTTCATCATGAAACTCGAATAATTAAACTTCATTGTTACTCTTGTGGAGAAAAAAAAGTTATACTTGTCATATAACAAAACGAATACTATTAATTCTTCTTTCTTGTGCAGCCACAGCTGACCTCTAATGAACCCTTTAAATCAAAATTACCTTTGTGTGCCACCGTTAATATAGAGAAAAGAGAAATGATACCACTTTTTTTTTTTTTGGCTTAATGTAATTTTACCCACTTAAGCTTACTTGATTAAGTTGTGTGGTAGGAGAATTCACAGAACAGGTCGGATCATATTTTTTTAATTTTTTTAAAACCACCTAAGACTCGAAACCCGAACTTTGAAAGTGTAACCCACGTTGGTCAGGTCAGGTCAGAAAATTTCTAAATTTATATTTTTTATGATATAATTTTGATATGATTTGTAGTTAAACCAAATTATGATAAATTAATTAGAAGGGAGAATAAAAAATGATTAATTACGGATCGAGTCGGGTCAAATCTGATTTTTTACATTGAACCCGTGATCCGATTCTATATATTTTAATGGTCATGTCAGGTCTGGCTCAAAATTACTATTTTTTTATTTTTACAAACCTGACGGATCGGGTCACAGATTGATCCGACCCTATAAACACCCTTACTATGTCTTCTCCATTTTGTGCATAAAGAGAAATGATCCACCTAGAGTATAGTGACATCCAACACTGATCAAAGAAACCAATCGTTTACGATGCATGTTTCTATTTTGATTACTATTAATTATATCATTGCAAGATAGCTAGAGAGAACATACATCATTTTAATTATAAATATATTAATAATTCATTTTCATAATCATAATATCAATAATAATCTGTTAGGTGGACGTACGACTGAGACAGTGAAGAGTAAAGAAAATGATTTTGTAATAATTAACAAGTGTAAGTGAGAGTGAGATGATTCATAAGGAGATAATTAATTAATAATAATGATACTAGTTGCACATTTTATACTTTATTAGTACTCTATTAATACTGAAAATTTATGATTTTGTGTATAAATAGATAAAAAAAAATGATGGTTAAAGAACATTAGGAAGTTTAAATAACATTTTTCATTAATTAATTATTAAAAAATTATTACGACAAGAGTCTCAAAAGACTAAAAATGCCCATAAATTCCATAACCAAAAATCAACTTAGTGTTTTTAAAAAACTACTAAAACAGAGAAGAAATCTCGGACTTTGTTGCAGAAACAGTCATACGTAGAAGGTCAAATAAATTAAGGAAAATGTTAACGAATATCCTAAAGGCATGATTCATTTTAAGAAAATTTTTATGGAAAAAGAAAAAATTAATATTTTGACAATTATTTATATTTTTCATTATTGAAAACTTTTCTAAAATATATTATTAATGAGTATTCTTAGAATACTCGTTAACAGCGTCGAAATTAAAAGGTGGGTTATTGAGTGAAGACTGTCTGACCATTTCGCCATTTTGACGCGCGTGAGCGCGTGTTTCTTTCACGACTCACTATGCACAAAGTACTGACTTGTCAGTATACGCGGACCTGATATTCACGCGTTTCACAGCAGCGTGGGAGTTTGGGATTTTAATTACAAAGAACTACTGCAGCTCTAGCTCTTTGCTTTGCTTTTGTTCGTTTTCATTCTCATTTTGGTCATAGATTTTACTGACACAACTCTGTGTTTGGTCCAAACGAAAACAAAAGATACTTGACTTGGCTCCAGTTCATTTTAGGGCTCTGCCTCTAATGTTCCTGCTAAAATTCTTTAAGAAATTGAAAATTTAAATTTTTTTTGAAATCGTTAGAAACCTTACCATCAAACTACCCATTTCAGGTTTAAGTAGAGCAGGTAAAATCTCAGGTTGTCCCAGACTCTTACAAGAAACGCATTTCTAGATTCGAATTCAAGACCTCAAAGTGAGATCCTAAACCTTACACCACCAAGTCACGCCCATTAGAGACAAATTTTTTTTTAAAAAAAATATAAGTGTGTGACACCCAATTTTGTACTAATTAAATAGCCTCGAATGACGATGAGTAACCTATATAGACTGACGTGAGATTTATGTATGGTTCTTGTCTCGTATTAAGATAGAATGAGTCTATTCGTGTATAAATTTCGTTATGATATCATAAAGAATTTGTGGATTAGATTGATCGTCTCAATAGAATATATTTTCTCAAAACTTATATTATTAGACCAATATATTTCCCCTATCGACCATAATGTGAACAACATTGCCCTCAAAAAATCATTACTTAATTACAATATAGCTAATTAAGCCTTGCTAATGTATATTAGTTGATGTTGACTTGTTTAAATTATGAGATAGAAGTTATGGGGGTTTTTTGTCCTTTACAGTAAGATGGGAATATTATCTTGTGCCGATTTTTGAATTATTCTCATCCAAAACAGAAAACGATCAGTATCACTTTTTATTTTGATGTCAAAGTCACAAAGGAAGATGATATTTCTTTTATTTTATAACCAGAATCATATTACATTTTCTTGATGCTTCATACTTTTGTTTGATCTTTAAACTAGGGTTCCGTATTTTCATACCCTTTAATTTCATTAATAGCTTAATTCTATATTAGCTGAGAAATTAGTGTAAGATGTTTGTTTAAAGTAAGACAAATTTTCAGCAGTATGGGCTTATGTTTTATTGGGTAGAAACTAGAAAAACTAAAGAGAATGTCTCAAAAGAAATGGAGATTCAAATTGTTAATGATTATTTAGTGCCTTCATGTTACACTATTAATCCTCGAAATTATAACAAATTTTAGGGTTTTTTTTTAATTACATTACAATATAATCTATTGATATTTACAATTAGAAGTCTTCTGAAACTTTTTAAACCAACAATATATCTAATATTCAGGTTGAAAATGAGTCGGATCTCAAAGTATATGAGAAATCTCGAACTCTCGATCTCAAGAATGAAGTGAGGAGATTCCGCCAATCAAAACCTATTAAAAGCGAGTAGATTAAAGAGTGATTTGCAAAATAAGTAATTAAATAAAATATTCTCTCTTAGTATCTTAGAAACTTCCTAATAATAATATTGTTATAAGCATATAGTATTTCCAACAGGGATTGGCAATCTTGAAAGAAAGGAATCTGTTAGCTTGGATTTTTGCTTTTGCAAGAACCAAGGCTAGCTGCATACCAAGAACGAATAAAGAACATTCAAAATCGTCAAGAAAAGACACTTACACACACTCTCTCTCTTTAAAACCAGCCCTATTTTGATAGCAATAAATAATTATAATCACACAGTTTTGGTCGGTCAGTGAGTCATCTTCAAAGAACATTGATCAAAGAAACAAGTTATATATAGTGATCCCAAGAAATTACATAAAATCATGCATCTTCTTCTACAATTATTGTAATAATATTCTCATCATTTGAGATTGAGTATGAAGATTAGTTATAAATAGTTGATTATCTTTATTTAACATAGTATATTTTGGGTCAAGAGTTTGAAATCCTTAGCGTCAAACACAAAGATAATATATCATGTTAGTTAGGTTTAGTTCATTTTATCGAAAAAGTGCCAACATTGAGTCTTGAGAGGGGTAAATTATAATATCTCAAATTACTTAAATAAAACTATGAATAGTCAGGGCTTACGCTTATACTCCACTATGTGTTACGCTAAAGCAGACAGAAATTGAATCGATAATTATAATTATTTGAATAAATGATCTCAAAAACAAGTGAAGTATTAAATAATAAAATCTTACGTCCCAATTAGATTGGAAATAACAAGTATAAGAAAAGGAATGGAAGCAAAATTTGGCTCGGAAATCCAACCCAAAATCTAAGATGCTTCATGCACAACAATAGCATATCTAACAAGTACATTTTTCTCAAATAATGTTCAATGAACAGAGCTTCATATTGAATATTGATGTGTCCACATGGATATTTGTGCAAATTCTAAGGCAGCTTTCACTTTTATAACGTCCTTGTTAATAATTATCAACAGATGTAGAAAGAAAGTTAGAGACTCAGATTCCAAGCTCTTCTCAGTTCTCACGTTCTCCCACATGTTCTGGTCTTAATCATACACATGTCCTTATTATTATTATTATTATTATTATTTTTTATATTCCTTTGTTTTTTTTTCTTACAAATTCCCACGAATCTACTTGATTCTTTGGTTTGTTTTGGATTTAGATGAGGTGGCTTTGAAGTCACTTGTACCATTTGGTTCAGTAGTGTTGTGCGGCTGGCAAATGAAAACTCTAATTGTAAAACAAAAATGATATACATATTTAAAGTTTTTACGCCTCTTTTACTGTAGTTACAGTGAGCTACAGTAATTCATTGTAGCTACAGTGAGAGAGATGTAAAAACTTTAAGTAAAACTTTATGTATGTATATCATTGCTCATTGTAAAATAGAAATTGTTGTAGTAGTAAATATGATTCTTATCTCGCCAATCTGTCACTTTTTGCTGCATAGCCTGTATCAAGCGCTGCATTTCTTCATGTAACTCCTCTGATAAAGAGGCAGCATATGTATGCTTCAGGTTCGGATTATTGTAACGAGTGTCTTAAGTACATTCATTAAGAATATATTTTAGGAAAATTTTCACATCACTTTTATGGGAAATGTAAAAAATTATCAAAACATTAATTACTTTCTCTTTTTTCCTATAAAAATTTTCCTAAAATGGATCTTAATGGCACTCGTTAGCATTTCCCTTCTTAAAATTAATATTTTTAACGAAATAAAAAAATATTATATAGATTTTTTTTAATCTAATATAACAGTGGCAAATGTTTACTGGGTTGTTCAAGATTGAGGTACAGTGATTTTGAACACAGCTACTGTTCGATAAAAAAATTACTAAATGTTATATATGTATGAAAGTAAACGGTGAAAATTACTCCCAAACTAAAAATAATGTTTACTATACACTTTAGATGCTACACTTTAGAAAGTTAAGTTGAAGCATGATCGCGATTTTACTACCCATGTAAGTGCACATATCGTTCAAGTAATATAATGATTAAAAATCGCATATCGTACCCACATGAACTTATTATTTTTCATATTAATAGTAAAACTAAACCTACTTAACTACAACTAAATAATTGGTTAAGAGATAGATTTAATAAATCTAATTAAGCAAAAGACTAAATAAAGAGTAAATAACTAATTTTTAGGAAAACATTATATATGATAGAAGAATCTATGGTTATAATTTCACTTAAGCACGCAAACAATTAGTTCACATACTTTTCAATCATTGGGTTCCTATAACACTAAATTATCTACAAGTCACTTTCGATGGTCAAGTGGAAATATTTCGATTAAGCCAATTAACTATATCATTTTTTTATCTTGTGCCCGTGGACGTAGGTTGGATCCATTCCGCCGAATCACGCTAAACCTTCTGTCTATTCCGTGTGTTTTCTCGTCTTTTTGTTAAGTTTGCATTTGGTCATCAAACCAAACAAATTCACAGTTGATGGAAAATTATTCGAGGAATGAATTTACCG
>SKCR01034578.1:0-95682 GCA_019454045.1 Zanthoxylum bungeanum
AGTCCCTGTTCTGGCGTCTGAAATGCTGGGTCATTGCAGCTAGCATAACTGATTGAGCTTGGTCACAATCGTTACTATGAGTCTTCCATAACTCTAGCTCCAGTGGCTCAGTGGGTTTAGGCGGGAGAGGTCTCTGAATAGTGTACAGCACCCTCTCAGCCCCAAGCACTATCTTGAGGTTCATTTCCCAGTTGGCAAAGTTTGTCCCTTTGAAGACATTATCGCCCATGATTATGTCGCGGACATTACCCTTGCCAGTCATCTTGACAACTATAGTCCAACTATAAAGTCAACGATGTTATGGGTACAGTCAAACTGTTACAAGCAAAATAACAATATATTAGTCCAACTAATTATTAAAATAGTGACGAAATAATTTTGAAAGACGCGTAAGGCTAAGTATCTAAACGAAATTGCAAATTCAATAATAGCCTCCCACTATTTTCTTCAAGTCTCTAACCCTCTGTAGAGAACTCGCGGAAATCGAATTTCCTGAGTGGGCTAGGATCCCGTTAAATAACACACAACCTTGACTTTGGCCAATAAAAGCTGTATGCTATTTAACTTAGGTAGATCTCTATGATCAATTGGATCTCATCCAATTCCTAGATCCGGTTAGGTGGACATCCAAGTCCTGAAACATATGTATAATGTCAATGTATCCATTACATTTTCCTAACCCTATCCTCCGAATCATCTAGGCCTTGGCTTTGGCCAAAAACAAACCTAATGATTCCAGTTAAGCGGGACCCATTGACGAGGAAAGTTTCGTAATCAATGTCATTGGACAAAAAAGTGATCTTGACTTTGGCCAATAAAAAATCACGATTTGGACAAGAAAAACCGATATGCAACAAAACTCTCAAGATTCAAGTACATCCTTGATTGACAAAGGTCTTGACTTTGGCCAAAAACAAACCAATGCCAACTTCGGATCTTGAACAAGAATCATTCAATGGAAGGATATTTGCTTAAATAAATTGAGGGATTTTCGCGTAATTGCAACCAATTTATTTATCTTTTTAGGTCTCATCAACATACACCCTTAAGCATGCTTCTAAAACATCATAAAGCGCGTAAAGTAAATTAATAGTGATATGCGGATGGATATAAAACACAACTTGTTCCTAGGACAAATCACTCCCTTTCCTCTTCCCCGCTAGCACTATTATACTACTACCCAATATACATAATACTATAAGAGAAACCTCATTTACATTGAGGGGAATTAGGTGAGAAGAGAATACAAGAGATAAAGAGATAAGGCTGGACACGCAGGTCCAATTTTAAATTCCAAATTTACAATAATTTCTAAAATTACCCTTTCCCTTCTAATATCCATCCGATATACACTATTCATTCATCACATACATATATATTCAAACAAGACATGCTTTTACAACAAAAACAAATCTATCCAATTAATTAGTCTTTGTTTAAGTGATCATCCAATGTTCAAACAACGGTTTGATTTTGCGCGAGTCCAACTCGATTGAGAATAAGTACATAAGGTACGAATTCGCGAATTATATCGAACTACTTATTAAATCTAATTTAATTCGTATTCAATACTAATTCAATTATTTAATTCCAAATTAAATGTTTACACTTTTAATGTGCTTTAAAGACTTAGATTCTAAATCTAATTCTATTGGGTCTCAAAGCCTAACTAACATCCACAATGCTTAATTAATTCAAGTCAAATGGGCTTTCAATTGATTTATTAAGGCTTGGGCTTTGGTCAATGTGGGTCAAACCCAATTACCAAGCCCAAATAAGGAATCACCCTTAAGTGCCATAAAACCAATTTTAAGCCCATAAGGCCCAATTAAATTTTTAAAGCCCATTATATTATATTTGGACTTAATGGAGTGATTGAGGCCCAAATTGGATCCAATCCTTTTGGCCCAAATCTACTTGGTCCAACCAAGCCCATTATGCCAAAATACAATATTAAAAGCCCAATTCACCAATTAAGCCCATTAATTAAAGTTTAATATTCCAAACATTAAAGTCCAATTAATTAAAGTGTAAAACCAAGATTAATACATTAAACCAAATATTTCAAAATACCAATTTAATTTATTAATCATCTATTGGTCAAAACATATGTCCAACATTAATTTGAACAAAAATCAAGTCCATTTTCATGTCCATTACATTCGGCCAAGGTGAGTTTTTTTGTGTCGATTTGTTTTTTCAATCCGATTGAATTACTAATCTACGTCCTGTATACGTTTGTAAGTCATCCAATGATCTTGTACACAAAAAATTCCAACACATCCAATGTTCATACCCATTCGGCCAAGGTTACATTTTTGGGGAAAAATCATCCAATGCATTTTTCTCAAATTGATTCCATATAACATCATTCTATATACATGTAAGCATACTCATTCATCAAATTTCACAAGAACATGCTTCAATCAATTTTACCCAAATTTTAACCTAAAGTATTTCATACTTAACCATGGCTCCATGATACCATTGTTGGTTTCTATTATATGTCCCAAGGAAAGATTAAGCATATGAAATACAACATGAATATATATTTGTTAAACTTGAAGCATGGCAGAATCATACTTACAAAGCTTTTGTGATGAAGAAGATGATGCGAAATTCCTCCCTCTTGCAGTGAAGGTTTCGGCCAAGGTGAGTGGGGAAGCTCCAAGCTTTCTTTGATCCTTCCAAGCTCAAGAACTAGTTTCCCATAACACCTTTGTATGATCCCTTGAAGGTGCTAGCCTTGTGTGTGAATTTATGTTCCAAACAAACACAATTTCTTCAAGTTTTTGCAACAAAAACAGAAAAGTGGAGAGGGATGTGAAACTTCACAGTTTCGGTCAAGATGAAAGAGAGGAGAATTATAGTTTTGATTTCAAAAATCAATTTATATTTATGCCATAATATTTATTAAATTATAATAAACTTATGATACAAATCATGCAATGGCTTAGAGTGTCAAACACTCAATTTCCATGCAAAACCATTGAGTGCATTGTACACTATCTCCATGCAATGCATCACAATTAAATAATGCATAATATGACATGTGTCATGTGGGCCCCACACGTTTCCAAATGAAAGTGGGCCCACGTGCACTCAGCGTTCGGGTTCGATATTTCCGAAATACCGAACTTACGTCGCGACGTTAATTAAATCGAATTTAAATAAATAATTGCGCCTAGCGAAATTATTATTTACGTCGCTAACGAATTAATTCTAAATTAACTCGTTTGCCCGAATTAAAATCTAATTTTTAATTTCGCGTCGAAATCGAATTTCGATTATTATATCGAATATAATTTTTTACGATTAATTCCAATTAATCGTTCTCTCTCTATGTATAGTACTTTATCCAAGATAAAGTCTCTCTGTAATTAATCCAAGATTAATCGAGTTTGAATCATACGTCATTGGTGAATCTTCGGGAAGCGACCCAAGAGATCTCCGGATATGTTGGCAGTAAATACGGTCGTCGGATAATCCGAACACGTACGTACCTCTTACTACGTTTTTACCGATTCACAAGACAAGGTTGGCTTCTAGCAAAGCGCCATGCCTACCCAATTCTCCAGAAATATTCTTACTGGAATATTAGATCTATATCAATCGTAGTATACCATAGTATTGCGTACATCGATCCAGTATCGGATGATCACATGTTAGACCTGGGGCTGGAGATGTGTCTGCCCCGTACGAAACATATATCGGACATCAAGCAACTAGTCTCTTTAAATCGGACAATCCTGACCTGGTCATATTGTCCCGACGGTTGCAACCTTTTATAGAGTACTAGTTCCGTGTCCTGCGTGATCATCACCTCCATATGTCTGAAGTGATACTTCCATCTCGACATCACATCCAGTACACTACGATTCTCGGTAAACCCAGAAGAGGTGTACACAGAACCGGTTAAGGTCCCCAACCACCAAAACCAAAGTTTACCGATTGTCGCAAGTACTAGCGATGTAAGTCTCAGGTTAAGACCATATACACCTACCCTGATGCGGCCTCCCATAGACACGCAGACATACTACCAATGGGATTCCGCGGGGTCTATCCAGAGCGAAGCTGTTTTCGTACCATCGGTAAAACACAACCTCCTATCGCACTTGCATAAGTATCCAATACTTAAATATATGAGAATTATGCCGTTGTGCCCTCACAACGTGCACAAGCGCAATACTAGTCTATTCCGCATTATCGATGTCCGATCTCGATAATACTCTCCGACTAGGGATATTTAATGATTAAACCTTTATGGATTGATACTGTCTCATATCATCTCAATCCGGTATTAATCATATGGACTTTCGCCATTTATATATCAAAGTAAATAATATTACAAAACGGCAAAAGGCAATTTCATTGTCACAAAGTTAATTTTGTACAATAATACATATCATTTACAAACAGTGACGCTATGGGACATAATGTCTAACAAGTACTTGCTACAATCGGTAAACTTTGGTTTTGGGGGTTCGGGGCTTTAACCGGTTCTGTGTACGCCTCTCCTGGGTTATCGAGAATCGTAGTGTACTGGATGTGATGTCAATGGAAGTATCACTTCAGACATATGGAGATGATGATCACGCAGGATACAGAACTAGTACTCTATAAAAGGTTGCAACCGTCGGGACAATATGACCAGGTCAGGATTGTCCGATTTAAAGAGACTAGTTGTTTCATATCCGATATATGTTTCGTACGGGGCAGACACATTTCCAGCCCCAGGCCTAACATGTGATCGTCCGATACTGGATCGATGTACGCGATACTACGGTATACTACGCTTGATAAAGATCAAATATTCCAGTAAGAATATTTCTGGAGAATTGGGTAGGCATGGCGCTTTGCTAGAAGCCAACCTTGTCTTGTAAATCGGTAAAAACGTAGTACGAGGTACGTACATGTTTGAATTATCCAACGACCGTATTTACTGCCAACATATCCGGAGATCTCTTGGGTCGCTTCCTGAAGATTCACCTATGATGTTTGATTCGAACTTTATTAATCTTGGATTAATTACGGAGAAAGTTTATCTTGGATAAAATGCCTTATTAGGAGAGAGAGAACGATTAATTTGGAATTAATCGATAAAATAATATATTCGATATATTATTAAAACGAAATTAGATTTCGACGCGGAATTAAAATCGGATTTTAATTCGGGCAAACGAATTAATTTAGAATTAATTCGTTAGCGATCTGAATAGTAATTTCGCTAGGCGTAATTATTTAATTCTCGTCGCGACGGAAATACGTTAATTCGGAATTAGCGAAATCGAGCCCGAAAGTGTTTGCGGACACATTCGTATTTTGAAACGGGTGGGATCCGCAAATCACATCGCGATATCTCATTACTTGACACGAATAGATGATGGATGTATCTAGTCACCTTTATGGGATGATACATTGTCTCTATTCTCAATGTAAGATAATGATGCCATTTAATGAATTTTTGGAGGGAAAAGCTTTACACGTTTTTTGAAGAGTTTTTTATCTAAAAAATTCATTTTGGTATATGATGCATCATGATTGCTTTTCTTTTTCTTGACTCACGGTTTTTGAAACAAAAAGGTGAAATAGAAAATTGAAAAGGCACACTCTCCTCTCCTTCCTCTTCACGCACGCCGTGAGCTTCATCCATGGCAGAAAAATTGTTTTTCATTTCTCCATTTTGCTAGCACAACAAGGGATCAAAGGAGGTGATAGGGAAACATCCTTGGAGCTTGGAGTACTAGAAGATTTGAAGCTTCTCACACTGTTGTTCTTGGCCGAAAACAGCCCAAAGACTTGAAGCTTCTCTCATTCTTGTTCTTGGCCGCAAAACACCCACCTTGGAGGCTCAAAGATCCTCTTCACCATTTTCGTCACAAAGCTTTGTAAGTATGATTCCGCCATGCTTCAAGCTTTGCATGTATATTATATGTATTTCTATGGCTTATTCTTTCTTTGGGACTAATTATAGAAACCAACAGTTAGAGCGGGACGCGGGTCGTATGAAAGCGGTTAATTCACAAGCGCTACCCACGAGTGGGCTAGCGAGACAAGTAAGAGTGAAGATCGGCACGTGGGAAGGTCAAACTGACCTTGTGGTGGTCCAGATGGATGACTTTGATATTTGTTCTAGGAATGGAATTCCTACTTGACAAGGGGGCCATCCCTGTCCCAGCTGCAGGTAGCTTGTTGATTATGGGGGAGAAACCTGCAGTAGTGCCAGCAAAGGTAAAACCTCCCACAGAAGGAAGACTATTATCCGCAATCCAGTTTAAAAAGGGGATCAAGAGGCGGGAGCCGACATTCATTGCTATCCCTACAGTAATTGGAGAAGGAAAAGAGGAAACCCCGGTGCCTGAGATCAACAAGGTTTTAGAAGAATTTACTGAAGTGATGCCTGATCAGCTCCCCAAAGTCTTACCTCCGAGGAGGTCCGTTGATCACCAAATCGAGTTAGTTCATTCAGCTAAACCGCCAGCAAAAGCACCTTATAGGATGGCTCCACCAGAATTAGCTGAACTTCGCAAGCAACTAGATGATCTGTTGGAGGCAGGCTTCATCAGGCCTTCGAAGGCCCCATATGGAGCCCCTGTCTTATTTCAAAAGAAACAAGATGGAAGTTTGAGGTTGTGCATCGACTATAGGGCTTTGAACAAGTTGACAGTGCGGAACACCTACCCCATTCCACTTATAGCAGATTTGTTCGACCAGTTGAGTGGAGCAAGATACTTTTCGAAGCTGGATTTACTTTCGGGATATTATCAGATGAGAATTGCCGAAGGGGATGAACTGAAGACAACTTGTGTTACCTGATATGGAGCATTTGAGTTCTTGGTGATGCCGTTTGGGCTAACTAATGCTCCCGCAACATTTTGCACCCTAATGAATGAAGTCTTCCATGAATACCTTGACAAATTTGTAGTGGTTTACCTAGATGACATTGTGGTTTATAGCACCACATTGGAGGAACACAAAAGACATCTTGCCATGGTATTCCAGAAGTTGAAAGATAATAGGCTATTTGTGAAGAAGGAAAAATGCTCATTCGCCCAGGAACGCATCAAATTCCTCGGCCATATCATAGGGCAGGGTCATATACGGATGGACATGGAGAAAATACGAGCAATCCGCGAGTAGAGCGCCCCAACTAATGTCAAAGAATTGCGGTCTTTCCTTGGACTTACCAACTACTACCGGAGATTCGTAAGAGGATACTCAAAGAAGGCGATACCCTTGACGGAACTATTAAAGAAGGAGGTGACATGGGAATGGACTGATGTGTGCAGAGAAGCCTTTGAAAGCTTAAAGGAAGCGATGATAGAAGACCCAGTTCTCATTCTCCCGGAGATGGCCAAACCATTTGAAGTTCAGACGGATGCTTCAGACTTTGCACTTGGAGGGGTGTTGCTTCAGGAAGGTCACCCTATTGCCTATGAGAGTCGTAAGCTTTCCGAAACAGAACAACGATATACAGCGCAGGAAAAGGAACTATTAGCAGTGATACATTGTCTGCGGGTGTGGAGACATTACCTTCTCGGGTCGAGATTTGTGGTGAAGACAAATAACACCGCAGTTAGTTATTTCCTCACTCAACCAAAGCTTACTTCGAAATAGGCTCGATGGCAGGAGTTTTTAGCAGAATTCGACTTTCATTTTGAGCATAAAGCAGGATGTTTGAATCAGGTGGCAGATGCGTTGAGTCGAAAGTCAGAACTTAGTCATTTGAAGGCATTGGCTAACATGTCTTTCAGCACCATCCGTACACCTATCAGAGAACTCATCCGAAACAACTTGGAGAAGGACCATGTCTCTAAGGTAATTTTTAAGTTAGTAAGGGAAGGCAAGGCTCGTCGTTTCTGGTTGGAAGACGGACTTTTGTGGATTAAAGGGAACCGCTTGTATGTTCCCAAGTCAGAAAACCTCCGGAAGATTCTCATAAAGGAATGCCATGATACTTTATGGGCCGGCCATCCGGGTTGGCAGAGAACTCATGCATTATTAAAACAAGGATACTATTGGCCTCAGATGCGGGATGATGTGACAGAGTACACCAAGACATGCCTCATTTGTCAGCAGGATAAAGTAGAGAAGTTGAAGACCCCTAGATTATTGGAACCGTTGAGTGTCCCCAACAGACCTTGGGAGAGCGTCTCCCTCGACTTCATAACCAACCTTCCAAAAATTGGTGAACTAACCAACATATTGGTAATTGTTGATAGGTTCTCCAAATATGCAACATTCATACCAGCACCTAAGTACTGCAAGGCGGAAGACACTGCTAAATTATTCTTCAAACACGTGGTAAAGTATTGGGGCGTGCCTAGACAAATTGTAAGTGATCGAGATCAGAGATTTGCGGGAACTTTCTGGTCCGAACTCTTCAAACTACTGGGTTCTCAACTAAACATGTCAACAAGTTACCACCCCAAGACTGATGGACAGACAGAGAGATTCAATGGGATGCTGGAAGAGTACTTACGCCACTTCGTTAATGCCAACCAGATAAATTGGGTACAACGTCTTGATGTCGCCCAATTTTGCTTCAACTCTCAAAAGAGCTCCGCCACCAACAAAACACCTTTTGAAATTGTGATGGGTCAGCAGCCTCTACTTCCACACACAGTGACAGAGTATTCTAGGAAAAGCCCACGAGCTTTCAACTTCACTAAGGAATGGAGAACCAATACAGAAATTGCTCGAGCTTATTTGGAGAAGGCTTCCGCGAGGATGAAGAAGTGGGCAGATCAGCATAGAAGACCCTTAGAATTCCGACCTGGAGATTTGGTGTTGATCTAGTTAAATCCAGAACAAATGCGGTTCAGAGGGAACAGAGACAAGAGATTGGTGAGGAAATATGAAGGGCCAATTGCCGTTCTAAAGAAGGTGGGAAAAGCTTCATACAAAGTCGAGACTCCAGCGTGGATGAAGATGCACCCAGTTTTTCATGTCAGCAGGTTGAGACCTTTTCATGCAGACAATAATGATGCAACTCGCAACCAACTACGAAGACCAGAGATTGAAGAACCAACTAGGAAGAGAACCACGAGGGAAGTTGAAGAGATTTTGGCAGAAAGGGAGGCGACCGGAGACCAACGACAAGGAAATGAGTTCCTAGTGAGGTGGAGAGACCTGGGAGATGAAGAGACAAGTTGGGAGAGAGTCGAAGACCTGCAGCAGTTTACACAGAAGATTGAAGACTTTACAACCCTTTAGCATCAAGACAAGAGAGCCGAAGACCTGCACCAATTGAAGCAGCAGAGTGAAGAGTTTCAAGCCTACCAGCACCGAGGTGAAGAGCAGAGGAGGAGCAGTTCAGATGTGTCAACGAGGACGTCGACAGATTAAGTGGGGGAGGATGTAACGCAACTACACTCCAAGCTTGTCCAGGGCCAATGACTTGCCCATGGCCGCTTGCGTGTGGTGCTAGTGTGCACTTTGTATTTATTTTTATTTTATTTTATTTTCTATTTTAGGGGGTGTGACAACTCAAACATCATGTGTGTTTCCTAGTGACACTTGTGCAATGTCTTTAAAACCTCTTTAGGGGGGGTGACTCGGGCACCTTAGAAGGGCCTTGGCCACCAGCATACTAGGGGCTTTAGCTGTGTACTCCCTCGCCCTTAGTTGGCTTGCTTAATGAAACATGCTTCCTTTTGATTCCCAATTGCTATGTCCGAATGTGTTGCTTGAATGTGTATCCCATATGTCTTGCACGTGTTTCATTATCTTATGCCTTGTGGATGTGTGCTTATCGATGTATGCTTTACTTCGTTGCCTAATAATGTTCCATTCTATAGATGGCTAACCATGGGTACGACCTTGCAGGGTCGATTCTAGGCTGACTTGTTAGGCACAACGCTAACAAGTGCCGCACGGACCCAACTTGGGGACACCAAAGTTTGGCCCGTGACACTAGGCGTGAAGGTTGGCCGGTGAGCTGCTAAGGGTTTTGATTTAAGGGTTTGTCGTGTGTGTCTTAGCTGGTTTTGTGCGCTGGAGTTGAGGCGTGAAGGGGGCTGATGAAGCTTAAGGCTGGTGGCAATCAATTGAAGGAGGATCTGGACGTGAGTATGAGGCAGTTTAGGGTTATGGCAATGTCTTTATTTTTTTGTTGTTTTGTTTGTGCCGTCTGGTCTCCTAGGGTGTAGTGGAGAAGGGTTATTTTTATAGGCCAAGGGAGGGGGTTTACCTTGTTGGAGAAGGAATAGGATTTGTGTGTTTTAAATGAGATATCTTTTAATTTAATATGTGATAAGGAAATCTTTTAATTTGGGGAAGTGATTTATGTATTTTAGGAAAGAGATTTAATTTAATTTGTGAATGTGATTTAAATTAATTTAATTTAAGTTTAATTTTAATTTGTTTTAATTTAATTAGTGAGATGTGTTTTAAATGTTTTAATTATTTTTGGATGTGATTGAATGGGTTTGGTGTGTTTTAAAACAGAGGTCCAACAAGCGAACCCGAAGCGAAACAAGCGAGTTAAATCTGACAAAATACTAATTTCCAACTTTACCCTTCCAACGTCCGTTTCCCGCGGCTTTCACAACTAAAGAGGTAGTGTCTCCATACGAGACTCATCATCGGGCTGATATGCAAAAATGCAATGCCTACAGTCGCCCCCACTTTGATGGGACTTGTGCAGTGTGTGACAATGACAATCCTATCAAAGTACGTGCAATGCATTTTTACTTACCTGGCTCGCCAGCTATCACATGGTTTGCTTGTTGCTATGAACTGACCTCGAGGTTCATCCCTGCAAGATGCTTCGATCTCTAGGAATCACTACCGAACTGAACTGATTATGAAGGCGAGGCACTTCGACCCCTGGGCTTTGTTCCCGAACCATCTGTGGGCTTTGTTCCCGAACTGTGTAGAGAGTGGGCTTTGTTCCCTGGGCTTTGCTCCCGTTGTGTTGAGTGTGATGGCGAGGTGCCTCGACCTTTGGGCTTTGTTCCCGAACTGATTTGATGATGTGCCATTCGCGACGTGCTAAACCCCGTACCTAGGGCGTCGCAGTTGTGCCATTCCCAATGTGCTAACCCCGTACCTAGGGTGTCGCAGTTGTGCCATTCTCGGCATGCTAACCCCGTACCTAGGGTATTGCGGTGACATCTCTGTACCTAGAGAGCCACAAATGTCTGAGTGCTAACCCCGTACCTAGGGTGTCGCGGTGACGCCTTCGTACCTAGAGTGCCACAAATGTCTGAATGCTAACCCCGTACCTAGGGTGTCGCGGTGACGTCTCTGTACCTAGAGAGCCACAAATGTATGAGTGCTAACCCCGTACCTAGGGTGTCGCGATGACGCCTCCGTACCTAGAGTGCCATAAATGTCTGAGTGCTAACCCCGTACCTAGGGTGTCGCAGTGATGTCTCCATACCTAGAGTGCCACAAATGTCTGAATGATAACCCCGTACCTAGGGTGTCGCTATATGATGATGGTCCATTTCCGAACCGTGCTCCATTTTTGGAGTGCCATTTTCGGCGAGTGATGAGATAATGTCCATTTCCGAACCGTGCTCCATTTCCGGAGTGCCATTTTCGGCATGCTAAACCCCATTTCCGAGGCATCGCTGATATGATGATGGTCTATTTCCGAACCATGCTCCATTTCCGGAGTGCCATTTCCGGCATCCTAAACCCCATTTCCGAGGCATCGCTGATGTGATGATGGTCCATTTCTGAACCGTGCTCCATTTCCGGAGTACCATTTTCGGCATGCTAAACCCCATTTCCGAGGCATCACTGATGTGATGATGGTCCATTTCCGAACCGTGCTCCATTTTCGGAGTACCATTTTCGGCATGCTAAACCCCGAGATGTCCATTCCCGGACTGTCCATTCTCGGACTATATCTCCATTCTCGGAGTGTCCATTCCCGGACTAAACTGATCTGATGTAATGTGGGCCTCGCCCCCAGAGTGCTATATCTGGCAGAACTGATCTGATGTAATGTGGGCCTCGCCCCCAGAATGCCATACCCGGCAATGCTGATACTGATAAAGATGTGGGCCTCGCCCCCAGAGTGCCATTCCCGGCAAGACTGATACTGATGCTGATGTGGGCCTCGGCCCTGGGATTCATTCCAAATTCTGACGACATGGGCCTCGGCCCTGGTATTCATTCCAAATTCTGAAGACGTGGGCCTCGGCCCTGGGATTCATTCCAAATTCTGAAGACGTGGGCCTCGGCCCTGGGATTCATTCCCTGGATTCACTCCAAATTCTGACGACGTGGGCCTCGACCCTGGATTCATTCCCTGGATTCATTCCAAATTCTGACGACGTGGGCCTCGGCCCTGGGATTCATTCCCTGGATTCATTCCAAATTCTGATAAGGTGGTCCTCAGCCCTGGGATTCATTCCCTGGATCCATTCCAAATTCTGACGATGTGGGCTTCAGCCCTGGGATTCATTCCAAAATCTGACGATGTGGGCCTCAGCCCTGGGATTCATTCCCTGGATTCATTCCAAAATCTGACAATGTGGGCCTCAGCCCTGGGATTCATTCCCTGGATTCATTCCAAAATCTGATGATGTGGGCCTCAGCCCTGGGATTCATTCCAAATTCTGATGATGTGGGCCTCAGCCTTGAGTTGATACTGCTGTGGGCTTCGTCCCAAAACTTAAACTGATGTGGGCCTTGCCCCAAAATTGATACTGACGTGGGCCTTGCCCCAAACTGATGTGGGCCTCACCCCAAACGGATATTGATGTGGGCCTCAACCCCGGGACTCATCCCCAAACAAATACTGATATGGGCCTTGCCCTCATGCTGACTCTAATGTGGGCCTCGCCCCATGCTGATACTGATATGGGACTCGCCCCAAACGGATACTGATGTGGGCCTCACCCCCATGCTGATACTGATATGGGCCTCAGCCCTGGGACTCATCCCCAAAACTACTACTCGTATGTTGCTGATTCTGGTTGGCTTGTCTTTGCCGCTTTCTCATTTTCTTCTTTGAAACCTGTGAAAAACAAAACAAACACAAAAAAGAATGCAAAATATGTTACGTGTATGCATGCATGCATGAATGATTTTCCTATCCCGCTGGTTTAGGTTTTCCGCCAGTTCTCCAGGTGATTGCTCGGCCTTCTCTCTAGTCTCATGACCCAATATCTTGTTATGTCCCTGATTCATGATGTATAGACTGGTCGCCCCCAGTCTTGATTTAGCTTTCTGCTCTCTGCTGTTTTGTACTTGATCAAGATGAACCACATTGTGGGGCCTTCCATATCATCATGCTATATCACATTCTACGAAATAGTCCCAATAGTTATACATATCATTGTCCTCAAAGAATGCTCAGTAATGAAACCAGAGAACCTTCAAAACACTCAATGCAACTCAAATCCAAGTCTTTGAATAAATGATCTATACGAGACTCAAAGTGTGTGTGTGCAAAGGTTCCTTCGCAGATTCATCCCCAGGTAAGCTAACTCGATGATTTCGTTTCAAAAATCGGGATCGATGGGTCAAACCAGCCTAGATGTCTCAATTATGCCTGCAGTTGCTTTTCTGTGCTCAATGTGGCATGGTTTTCTTTCTCTTTTTCTCTTTTTCTCTTGTCTCTTTCTTTTCTCTAACTTCTTTTTTTTTCGTTTTTTTTTCTCAACACACCTACCCTTTAAGGTAGCATTTCTCCTCATGGTGGTCCTAATACTCGCCCATGGGTAGCTTCACACTTATCAGTTATAGGTGGTTCAATTCTTTTCTTTAGAGACTTTTCTTTCATTTTTAACCATACCACACATCATAACATAAGCAAATCAAGATAGACATCTAAGCAAACGGTCATTCACCGACCTACAATTTCTTCAACTAGTCACCTTGCCAACTACTCAGGTTTTCACCGCTAAGAACCTATAGTGAAGTGCTTACGAGTCTATCATAGATCAATCACTCAAAGTATCAGATAAAAGTACATCAAGAGTTTATCGTTTTTAAGGTTTCACCTTAAAGCAATCAATTTCATCATCGGACTTATGTCTAACTATCAAAGACTAAAAACAAACAACAAATTTTTTTTTTCTCTTTTTTTTCTTTTTTTTTTTCTTTTTTTTTTTTATATTTTGTATATTTTTTTAAATGACCCCCAATGGTCTTTCTATCATTGCAGTAAATTTCTCTGTTCCTCGGCTTCCTTTTCCACGATATCTATGTTTGCTAAACTCTTCTTTGACAAGTCTTCTTTTATCCCTAACCCAACGGATATCTATGATGGCTTTTAAGACACAGGGGTTAACATGATGCATGTATGCATGAGATGCATGAGATGTGTGCGATGTATGGGATATATAAGTCATAAGAATTTTACACTAGTTGGCCCATCAGCATTTTAGAAACTTTTGGCCCGATTGCCATAAAGCACAGACTCGTCCCAGTTTAAATGGCCCAACAAGCCCATACTTCATGACAACAAGTCCAACTGAATCCAAATGACAATGGTCCAAAACATAAACATAAAGGAATGATTTCTACTAGTTCTACGACTAAGGTTCACATGTGGGTTTTCGGGATTGCGGACAAAGGCTGTCATTGACGGAAGATTGCCCACAACTAGGACTCCCCACTCAAGGGTTCAAGCGACCAAGTGAGCGAACCTTTTTTATACCTTACGGTACGTGCCAACGAGTTATGGTGTGTGACGGACTGTCGAATGGATTTCCCGTTGTAGATTCCCCAGAGGGAGGGTGGAGCGAGGCTCTCTTAAGTACCCAAGCCCCTTAGGCTCTTATCGCTTGGTGTCAGGAATAAACAACGAGTCTTTCAAACTAGTCTGTCACAACGAGCTACAAGTAATGGTTATCTCGGTGTCTTCACAGCTTTTCCTTATAAAAAGGTAGTGAGTGAAGGAAGACATCGAACCATTAACTAGCCTTAACAATGCCTTTGATTACACCCCTTTCAACTCACTATTGAAACGATTAATTAAAGCACAAATTATATACATCACAAGACATGATTTCGGGGCCGATTCAAAATATCCCCAGTGGAGTCGCCAGACTGTAGACAACAGAATCTGGGCGACGTTATTCTAGGCTCGCGGCCTAGTTGGGAAGTACGAAATAACATGGAGTCGCCACCCGTTGTGAACCGGGAAAAAGATTTAAGGCCGCACTCACCCCTCGCAGGGAAGACCTCAAACCGTTGGGTTCGGAATGGTCCCTTACTTATGTCACTTGTGATGATATAATTTGTGCAATAAATCAACCGAGTCTACTTAATAATCATGCTCAAGGGCACTTAGATCTAACATGCTTCCATCTAACTAATTCCTAATCTAAGTTTGCATGCTTGAAAGTAAATCTTTAAACGGAAAACACGCAACATAACACAACGAGCATTTTAAGCCATTAAACAAATAAACAAATAACTAATTAAACATAAACAAAAATAAACAAAGCATCATGCATAAAGAATAAAGAAACGACATGTCTAAATAACATAATCATGCTTCGAACATTAAATAATAAACTAAATTAAATCATGCTTAAAATAATAAATAAAAACCTATAAACTATAACATGCTCAAATACAAATTTTGGATGAGACGAGATATGTGTATCTTAAGCGGTACGTGGCGTTGTATCCCGAGTGCAGACCGTAATACCGTCCATTCGGAATCAGCTACGGAATTTACGTCCGGGTTTCCATCCGATATACCACAAAAGGGAACACCATCCCGCTCATCCAACAATCACATCATGCCTCAAACGACTCTCATGCAATGATATTTTAAAATAAATAAAAAAAATGAAAGATGATAAATAAAAAGGTGCCCTCAGGTCTAACCTCTTTTGTCGTCCAAGAAAGGGCGTTACACGTCCGTTGGAAGGGTGAATGATCCGCAACTCTTTTGGTTCACTAACTCAACGTCTTTCCTCACTTTTTTGCTATTCGGGCTGCTGTTTTTCAGGTCACTGTTTGGTCGTTTCGGGGACTATTTTTGGGTATTTTGCGGTAGTTTTCAGTGGTGTTTTGGGGCAGTTTGCGGCTGTGAAAGAGGTGTGTTATGCGCGTGAGTTGGGGCTGGTTTTAGAGGGCTAGTTTGTTGTTGTTTAGTGGTTTCGGTAAAGGGGCAGTGTGTTTGTTAGTGGATGAAGAGGGTTCGTGGCTGTTGAAGTGAAGAGGCAGTGGGTTAAGTTTTTTGGCTGATATGGCACTGTTGGAGATGCTTATAGGCTGCGTGAAGAGTTGTGGATTTATGGAGGTTCTTTGCATTAAGGGGCTGTTAATCGGTGAGTGGGCAGAGGATACGAAGCAAGGAGACTGACGTGTGAAGGGTTTATTGTGGGCAGTGGGTAAGTGGCCGAATGAGAGGCTATTATTTGCGACAGTGCAAGGGTAATTAACGTGAGTTTGTGAGTGGAGAGTGATGGCTTGATGCGTTGAAGACTGGATGGATGGTGGTTGATTTGTGGCTAGTGGGCAATTAACGTGAAGATGAGGGCCAGGTGTTATGCTAGGCGTGAAGGTTGGCCGGTGAGCTGCTAAGGGTTTTGATTTAAGGGTTTGTCGTGTGTGTCTTAGCTGGTTTTGTGCGCTGGAGTTGAGGCGTGAAGGGGGCTGATGAAGCTTAAGGCTGGTGGCAATCATTGAAGGGGGATCTGGACGTGAGTATGAGGCAGTTTAGGGTTATGGCAATGGGCTTTATTTTTTGTTGTTTTGTTTGTGCCGTCTGGTCTCCTAGGGTGTAGTGGAAGAGGGTTATTTTTATAGGCCAAGGGGGAGGGGGGTTACCTTGTGTTGAGAAGGAATAGGATTTGTGTGTTTTAAATGGGATATCTTTTAATTTAATATTGTATAAAGGAATCTTTTAATTTGGGGAAGTGATTTATGTATTTTAGGAAAGAGATTTAATTTAATTTGTGAATGTGATTTAAATTAATTTAATTTAGTTTAATTTAATTTGTTTTAATTTAATTTGTGAGATGTGTTTTAAATGTTTTAATTATTTTTGGATGTGATTGAATGGGTTTGGTGTGTTTTAAAACAGAGGTCCAACAAGCGAACCCGAAGCGAAACAAGCGAGTTAAATCTGACAAAATACTAATTTCCAACTTACCCTTCCAACGTCCGTTTCCCGCGGCTTTCACAACTACAGAGGTAGTGTCTCCATACGAGACTCATCATCGGGCTGATATGCAAAAGTGCAATGTCTACAACCGTGTCATATTATCCCGATAGTTGCAACATATTAGAGTATTAGTTATGTATCCCTGCGTGATCATAATCTCCATATGACTGAAGTGATACTTCATTCTTGACATCACATCTAATACACTACGATTCTCAATAAACCCAGAAGAGGCGTACACAAAACATGTTAAAGTCCTGGATGACCAAAACCAAAGCGTACTGATTGTCGCAAGTATTAGCGATGCAAGTCTTAGGTTAATACCAAAAACACCTACCCTGATTCGGATTCCCATTGACACATAGTCATACTACCAATGGGATTCTGATGGGTATATCCAGAACGAAGCTGTTTCTGTACCATTGGTAAACACAACCTCCTATCACACTTGCATAAGTATCCAATACTTAATAATATTACGACTAGGGATATTTAATGATCAAACCTTTTGTGGATTGATACTGTCTCATATCTTATTAATCCAGAACTAATCATAAGGACTTTTATCATTATATATTCAAGTAATCTAATTACAAAATGATAAAATAGCAATTTCCTTTTCACATAGTTAATTTGTACAAAAACCACAATGTCTTTTACAAATAATGATGCTATGGGTCACAATTGTCCAACATAGCCAAGAATGGATTCTCGAGGATGATCGGCACATCTTCATCTTCCTCCATATCAAGGACAATAAAATCGGATGGGAAAATGAATTTGTCAACTTTGACCAGCACATCTTCAACTACACCCCTCGGAAATACGAGCGTTCTATCAGCAAGTTGTAGAGAGACTGAGGTGGGCATTGTTTCTCCAATCTACAGTATCCTATAAATATAAAAGGGCATCAAGTTAACACTTGCACCTAAATCACACAAAGCCTTACCGAAGTCATGTTCTCTTATGGTGCAAGGAACAGTGAAACTGTCAGGATCTTTCAACTTCGGGGGAAGTTTCCTCTAAATAATTACATTACATTCTTCTGTCAATGCTACTGTCTCGTAATCTCCTAATCTTAACTTTCATGAATTTGACATAGCTGGGCATTTATTCCAACTCTTCTGCGAATGGAATGTTGATGTGCAACTTTTTGAACACCTCCAAGAATCGAGCAAACTGTCTGTCTAGTTTATTTTTTCTGGAGACACTGTGGTAAAGGTAGAGGTGGAGTTAATTTTTCTTGATCTTTTTCCTTTGATTTTTTTTCCTCCATCTGTAGAACTGCATCTTTAGGAACCTCTTCAATTGTTGCCTTGATTCCAACATCTTTGTTAATTTCTTTACCACTTTTCAAAGTAATGGCTTGGCATTGCTCTTTCCCTCGGTTCATTGGATTTGGTTCTGTGTTTCTAGGAAGGTTCCCTAGCGGTTTGTAACTATGAGCATTGGCCAGTTGTCCAATTTGATTTTCCAGTGCTTTGATGCAAGCAGATTGGCATTGAAAAATAGCTTCATATTGTGCTTGTTGCTTTTTGAACATCTCTGCAATCTATTCTTTCATTTCTTGTTCTTTTTCAAACTTCTGGCTTTTGTTTTGCTGTTGAAATCCAGGTGGTGGAATGTTCTTTTGCCAGGAATTGTTCCTCCATGAAAAATTGGGATGATTCCTCCACCCTGGATTGTAGGTGCTGGAATATAGATTGTTCCCCTGTCTGTTGAAATTGTTGACATAGTTCACCGTTTCTTCATGTTGGTTTGGCTCTGGTGCTCCTCCATATGGTGAACTTGTGGCTCTGGTAATGTTTACAACATCAAAGCTCCTCCAACAGCAGCATCAATTGTCGTTCTCATTATTCCAAAAAGTCCATTATAGAAAGTTTGGACTTGAAGCCATTTTGGAATCTCATGGTGAGGATATTTTTGGAGCAAATCTTTGTACCTTTCCCAAGCTTCGTTGAGAGTTTTCGAGTCAAGTTGTAAAAATGATGTGATGTCATTTCTCAGTTTTGCTGTTCTGGCTGGTGGAAAGTACTTTGCAAGGAATTTGATGGCTAGAGTGTTCCAAGGAATGTAGCCAAGCTTTTGCTCTGTCTTTCAAGGAATATGGAAAAACTCGGAGTCTCATTGCTTCTCCTGATACTCTGTTGTAATTGAAAGCGTCGCAAACATCTAGGAAGTTTCTGATGTGGGCATTAGGATCTTCAGTTGCATTCCCCCCAAACTGTACTGACTGCTGAATCATCTGAATGCATGTTTGGATGTCACTTGCATTTGGTGGTAAGGGAGGAAGTACAATACAGGAAATGAGGCCATCCACCACTGGAATGGTTCTGTCTCGAATGGGAATTGGTGGTGCAACTTCTAAAGGTTCAGGTTCCATGTTAATGATTGCTTCTTGGCCTTCTCGCCTTTCCCTTCTCAACTGTCTGATGGTTCTTTCAATCTCTGGGTCAAGCGGTCGAAGTTCAAAGCTTCTGGTTCGTCTCATGTAGTGTTTGAGAACTTGAAACATAAGAAAACAAAAATAATAAGTAAAAAGAAATTAGATACAAGTAAAGTATCCAAACCCAAAACTAATAGTGAAAGATAAATAAGTCTCCGGCAACGGCCCAAAAAACTTGACCAGCGTAATCACATGTGTGTTGGACAATTATGACCCATAGCGTCACTATTTGTAAAAGACATTGTGGTTTTTGTACAAATTAACTATGTGACAATGGAAATTGTATTTTATCATTTTGTACTTTGATTACTTGAATATATAAATGATAAAAGTCCTTATGATTAGTTCCAGATTATAAGATATGAGACAATATCAATCCATAAAGGTTTAATCATTAAATATACCTAGTCGTAGTATTATCGAGACTGGACATCGATAATGCGGAATAGACTAGTATTGCACTTGTGCGTGTTATGGAAGCGTAACAGCATAGTTCTCATATATTTAAGTATTGGATACTTATGCAAGTGGTGATAGGAGGTTGTGTTTACCGATGGTACGAAAACATCTTCGCTCTGGATAGACCCCTCGAAATCCCATTGGTAGTATGACTATGTGTCTATGGGAATCTGAATCAGGGTAGGTGTATTTGGTCTTAACTTGAGACTTTCATTGCTTGTACTTGCGACAATCAATACGCTTTGGTTTTGGTCGTCCCAGACTTTAACATGTTCTGTGTATGCCTCTTCTGGGTTTATTGAGAATCGTAGTGTATTGGGTATGATGTCAAGACGAAAGTATCACTTTAGTCATATGGAGATGATGATCACGTAGTGATACAGAGCTGGTACTCTAATGTGTTGCGACCATCGGGATAATATGACAAGGTAATGATTATCCGATTAAAGAGACTAGTTGATTGTGATCCGATATATGCTTCGTATGGGGCAGACACTATTCCAGCCCCAGGCCTTGCATTGACATCCGATACTGGATCGTAATATGCAATACTACATATACTGCGCCACACAAAGATTATATATTCCTTAAAGAATATTTCTGGAGAATTGGGTAGGCACGACGCTTTGCTAGAAGCCAACCATGTCTCATAATCGGTAAAAATGTGGTACAAGGTACGCACGTGTTCGGACAGTCCGACGACCGGATTTACTGCCAACATATCTGGGGATCTCATGGGTCGCTTCCCGAAGATTCACCGATAACTTTTGATTCGAACATGATTGATCTAGGATTAATTACAGAGAGATTTATCTAGGATAAAATTCTATTTAGAAGAGAGGAAACGATTAATTTGGAATTAATCGATTAAAATAATATATTCGATATATTAAATGAAATTATATTTCGACGCGAAATTAAAATTGGATTTTAATTCGGGCGAATGAAATAATTTAGATTTAATTCGCGAGCGACATGAATAGTAATTTTGCTAGGCATAATTATTTAATTAAATTTGATTTAATGAACGTCGCAATGTAAAATTCGTTATTTCGGAATTAACGAACCCGAGCCCGGAATGTGTTTCGGGCCCACTCAGATTTTGAATTAAAGTGGGGCCCACAAGTCACATCGCAAGTCACTTTAGTTATGGAAGTCTTGTCATTTTTTTTGATTGACATCTAGTCACTATTGGTGATGGGAGTAGTTGGAAGCATTTATTGCCTTTTCCCTCCAAATTTGCTTTAGCCTCTTTGGAAAAGGATTTACCAAATTTTGGCTCTTACTTTTCATAAGTGTAATTGATTTTAGAAATCAAATATATCAAAAGCCAAAAAGCTCCTCCTTTTTTGGCCGAACTTCACAAGGCATTTTAAGGAAATTTTGTAGCAAAATTTCCAGAGCTAGCACTTGAAGAATCATTCTAAGGTGACAGGGAAACCATTCCCAAGAGCTTGGAATCCATCTCAAAGCTTGGAGCTTGGACATCAACATTCAAAGAGAAGATCTTGAAGCACTTCTCAAAGGAAAATTTTTGTTATTAACGCATCCTATATCCGTTCAAAGTGAGTTTAATTCTGCTATTCTCCTTTAAGTATTCACACTATTTTATGCTTGGATTGATCTTGGAATGACCTTAGAAACCCAACAATGGTATCATGGAACCTATTTGAGCATGAAATTTGTTTGGGTTTATATACTAAAATTTGGGTAAATTTGATTTGAGCATGATTTGATCAATTATTTGTTTGAGTATGCTTGTATATTGATAACTTAGAGTTATATATGATCAATTTGATGAAAAATTAATTGGATTAATTTTCCCCAAATTATAAGGCTTGGCCGAATACTATAATGAACCCTATAGTTATGGTGATTTTTGTTTTAAGACCACTGGATGTGTTTAAAGACATGAGAAATATTGATTTGTGATTTAATTGGATTGAAATCAAAATTGGGTATAAAATCACTCCATTGCCGTGACAAATAAAGCATGAAAATGACTTGATTTTGTTTCAATAATGTTGGACATGTATTGATTATTTTAATGCATGATTAATTAATTAAATTGATATTTTGGAAATGTTAATTTAGATAATTAATTAGTGCAATACACTTTAATTAATTAAATTATGAAATTTGGAATATTAGAATTTAATTAATTGGGCTTAATTTGGAATTGGGCTAAAGTTGTTGTATTTGGGCCTAATGGGCTTGGTTGGGCCAATTTGGTTTAGGACAATTGGATTGGATCCAAATTGGGCCTAAACCATTCCATTAATTCCAAATATAATACATGGGCCTTTAAATATTTAATATTGGGCCTAATGGGCCAAAATTGATTTCTTAACAAATAGGGTGATTCCTTAATTGGGCCTTGGTATTTGGGTTTGACCAATATTGACCAAAGCCCATGCCTTAAGAAATTAATTGAAAGCCCATTGGACTTTTATTAAATGAACATTGGATATTAATTGGGCTTTGAGACCCATTAAGATTAGATTTAGAATCTAAGTCGTAAAGGCGCATTAAAAGTGTAATTATTTAATTTGGAATTAAATATAGAATTAGTATTGAATAAAAATTAAATTATATTTAAATTATAGTTCGTTATAATTCAAGAATTCGTACTTTGAGTACTTATTCTTAAACGAGTTGGACTCGCGCGCAAATCAAATCGTTGTTTGAACATTGGATGATCACTTTATTCAAAGATTAATTAATTGGATTAGATTGATTGAATAACATGCTTTGTGTGAATACATGGATGTGTTGTATGAATAATGTATATCAGATGGATATTATAAGGGTGAGGGCAATTTTGGAAGTTGTTGAAATAAATTTGAATTTTAAATTAGACCTGCGTGTCCTGCCTTATCTCTCGATTCTTTGTAATTCTCTTCTCACCTAATTCAACTCAATGTTAATGAGGTTTCTTTTTTGTATTATGTAATTGGGTAGAAGTTAGAATAGTGCTAGCCGGGGAGATGAAATGAAGTGATTTGTTCTAGGAACAATTTGTGAGATATCCATCCGAATATCATTATTAATTTATTTACCCGCGCCTTATTATGCTTTTAGAATGCATGCTTAAGGGTGTATGATGAGACCTAAACATAGATAATTAATTGGTTGCCAATTATGCGAAAACGCTCAACAAATATTAAGTGTTTTCCTTCCATTGAATGATTCATTCTCAAGATCCAAGATTGGCACTGGTTTGTTGGCCAAAGTCAAGACCTTTGTCCATCGCAGATGTGTTTAAATCATGAAGGCTTTGTTCCATATCGTATGTCTTGTCCAAGTTGTGATTTGTTGGCCAAAGTCAAGATCACTTATTGTCCATCGACATCGATTACGAAGCTTTCCAAAGTCAATGGGTCCCGCTTAACTGGAATCATTAAGCTAATTGAGCCAAAGCCAAGACTTAGTTGATTCAGAGGAAAAGGGTTAGGAAAATATATTAGATATATTAGCATATATATTGTATATATTTTTCGGACTTGGAGATCCACCTACCGGATCTAGGAATTGGATGAGATCCAATTGATCTAAGAGATCTACCTAGTTAAATATCATACAGCTTGTTGGCCAAAGTCAAGGTTGTGTGTTATTTAACGAGACCCTAGCCCACTAGGAAACTAGGTTTCTTGAGTACTCAACAGAGTGTTAGAGGCTTCCCATAAAATAGTGGGAGGCCAGTATTGAATTTGCAATTTCGTTCAAATACTTGGCTTTACGCGCTTTCAAATTATTTCGTCAATTATATTTATTAGTTGGACTAATATTTTACTATTTTTCTTGTAACAATAGACTGTACCCATACATCGTTAATTGAAAACTACTTTACTACTGCAATTAAGATGACAGGAAAGTTGAGCATTAGAGATATTATTATGGCGAGAATGTCTTTAATGGCACGAACTTTCAAGACAGGGATGTGAATCTCAGGATTATCCTGGGATCCGAGAAGTTACTCTACACTATAGAGAGACCTATTGGGCCTAAGCCTAGATCTGATTAGATAGTTGAGCTAGAGCTTTGGAAGACTCATAGCGATGACAACTTCACTGCTCAATCTATAATGCTTGCTGCTATGACTCAACAATTCCGTCATCAGAACAAGGGATTGGATCCCTACCAGATGATGGCGAAGTTGCATGGTCTTCATCGATCTAATCTTAGATCGCAGAGATATGAGTTGCAGAAGAAGCTCTTTCGCTCTCGCATGTCAAATGGAGCATCTTTCGAGCACCATGTGTCACAGATGATTGCTGACATTAGGCAGCTGGGCATAGTCTTCGAGGCTGAGACTTCTATAGATTTGATCTTACAGTCTCTCCCCGACAGTTGGAGTGGGTTCATCATGAACTAAAATATGATGAACCAAGACCAAACTCTTGGAGAGTTAATGTCAACACTGCGCAAAGCAGAAAAAGAGCTCCTGAAGGTAAAAAGCGCGAAGCGCACTTCGCTTCGATATCTCAGAATCCAAGGGCTTGGCCTAAGGCGAGTGGAGGTGTAAAAAAGAAGAAGAAAGGCAATGCCAAATTGTCAAAACCTTCTGGGAAGGGTAAGGACAAATCCCAAGATGTATGTCCACAGTGCAGGAAGAGGGGTCACTGGAAGCGTGATTGCCGCGAGTACAAGGCATACATGAAGGAAATCAAAGCGGTCAAGGCACTTGCTTCAGGTATGTTTGTTATAGAAATAAACATGTCTACTACTAGTTTTAAAAATTGGATTTTTGATTCTGGTTGTGGTACTCATATATGTACTGATGTGCAGGATCCACAGATTAGCAGGAGATTGGCCTCATGGGAGATTGATCTACGCGTTGGAAATGGGACCGAGTCACCATTTTTGGCCGTTGGCACTTATGTTTTGGAACTGCCCTCGGGGCATGTACTTAAACTTACAGACTGTTATTATTTACCTAGTTTGACTACGAATATTATTTCTATATTTAAGTTAGCCCAATGTGGGTATACTTTTGTATTTAGAAACACTGGGTGTTTTATGTATAAAATTGATATGGAGATTTGCACTGCTGATGTAAATAATGGTCTTTATATTTTGGATATAAATCAATCTCAAACATATTCTGTAACAAACAAAAGGCTTAAACTAAGTAACAAAGATGAAATTTATATGTGGCATTGTTGTCTGGGACACATTAACAAGACTCGCATATCCACACTTTCGAAGAGTTGGTACTTGGACGGATTTGATCCATATTCATATGACGTTTACGAATCTTATTTATTAGGCAAAATGCCTAAAACACGTTTTAGCGGAAAGGGTGTACGTGCCACCGAACTGTTAGCCCTCGTTCATAGTGACGTATTTGGGCCCATGTCTAGCCAGGCTAGAGGTGGATATGAATACTTTGTAACCTTTACGGATGATGCATCACGTTATGGTTATGTGTATCTTATGAGACACAAGTCGGAAACCTTTGAGAAATTCAAAGAGTTTCGACACGAAGTAGAAAAATAGACCCGCAAAAGTATTAAGACATTACGGTCAGACCACGGTGGCGAATAATTAAGCAATGAGTTTCTTGATTACTTGAAAGAATAATGTATTATTTCACAGTGGACTCCTCCCGGAACACCGCAATTAAACGGTGTGTCCGAACGGAGAAACTGAACTTTGTTGGACATGGTAAGGTTTATGATGAGTCGCACAGAGCTACATATTTCCTTATGGGGATATGCATTGAACAGTGCAATACTTATTTTGAATAAGGTTCCGGCAAAGTCTGTTCAACAGACACCATATGAAATATGGATAGGAAATAAACCGGGTTTCTCATTCCTGAAGATTTGGGGTTGATGGGCATATGTCAAACGTTTGGAAGGGACCAAACTTGAACCCAAATCGGATAAATGCCTATTTGTAGGATATCCTAGGGAAACCAAAGGATATTACTTCTTCACCCCAGAGAACAAAGTATTTGTTGCTCTACATGCGGTTTTCCTTGAGAATGAATTCATAAATGCAGTGGTTAGTGGGAGGAGAGTAGAACTCGATGAAAATCAGAGTGATACTGTTCCTGGCACAGAATCCTTAACGGAACATGAACAGTCCATCAGGGATGAGACTGTAGCACAATCTTCGAAACACACAAGAACCGCGTAGGTCAGAGAGAGTAAAAAAACAACCTGAGAGGTATGGGTTTTTGATATCACCTCATGTAGATATTAATCTAATTGAGGAAGACGAACCCTCTACGTATGAGGAAGCGATATAAGGTATCGACTCCGCTTTATGGTAAGAAGCCATGAAGTCCAAAATGGATTCCATAAACACCAACCAAGTTTGGACACTGGTTGATGCACCAGAAACCTCATTTACATTGAGGGGAATAGGTGAGAAGAGAATACAAAGAATAGGAGGTGATAAGGCTGGACACGCAGGTCCAATTAATAAATCAAATTTATTACAATTTCCAAAATCGCCCCACCCGACTAATATCCATCGATATACATTATTCAAACATCACAACCATGTATTCATACAAGCATGTTATCAATCAATCTAATCAAATAATTAATCTGATAATTAGTGATCATCCAATGTTCAAACAACGATTTGATTTTGTTCGAGTCAAACTCGTATTGCGAACAAGTACTTAAAGTACGAATTCCCGAATTAAAATTAAATTACATGATTAAATCCATTATTTAATTCTAAATTAAATATTACACTTTATAAAATAAACCTTTACGACTTAAATTCCAAATTTAATCGTTACGGGTCTCAAAGCCCGATTAATATCCAATATTATTTAATTAAAGTCCAATGGGCTTTTAATTAATTTCTTGAGGCGTGGACTTTTGGTCAACTCGGGTCAAACCGAATAACCAAAATCCAATCCGGGAGTTACCCCATAAGCCCATAAATTAATTTAGGCCCATTAGGCCCAATTAAACGTTAAAGGTTCATTAGTTGCATTTGGGCCTTTTGGAGGAAGCGATTTTGGGCCTAATTGGATCCAACCAATTTTGGCCTAAACCAACTTTGTACAACAAAGTCCAATAAACCCAATAACAATTTTAAAAGCCCAAATCCAATTTTAAGGCCCAATAATTTAATTTCAAAAATTCCAAATTTTCCAATTAAATTACCTAAAGTGTATAGCATTATTAATTACCCAAAGCAAAGTTTCCAAAACACTAAATTTGTCCAATTAATCATGCTTAACATCAATGAATCATGTCCAACATAATTTGATCAAAATCAAACCCAATTTCATGCTTCAAGTGTCTCGGCCAAAGAGGGAAATTATGCCCAAATCAAATTCAATCCAATTGAACCAAATTAAACATAAATTCAACATCCCCAAATGATTTGCAAGTCATCCAATGAACAAAAAATCAAAAATCCAAGACATTAGGGCACTTACTAAATTCGGCCAACATTAGCAATTTGGGGAAAATTGTTCCAAACACTTTTTCAACAAATTGATCCAATCAATCCTCAATTAAACATACTTTAAGCATTCTAAATCATCCAATTTCATTAAACATGCTCAAAATCAAGTTTACCCAAATTAAAGTTTTGGCCAACAATAAGCAAATTGGGGAAAATCAATCCAATTAATTTTTCTTCAAATTGATTACATATAACTCTAAGTTATTCATATACAAACATTCTTAAACAAACAATTTGTCAAAATCATGCTTAAATCAAAAAGCCCCAAATTTTGCTCAAGAACCCTAAAAACGTTTTATGCACAACTGGCTCAAGATACCATTGTTGAGTTTCAATCAAGTCCCAAGGATCATAAATCATGCAAAAACGAGTTGAATACATATCATATGAGGTGCGGAAAAGACTCACAATGATCGGTTGGATGATCCGAAGATGAAGTGTGAACTGTTCTCCCTTGTTCGGCAGTGAGCTGCGCGTGTGGTGGTCGACATGGGGCTGCACGGTGGTGACTGGTTCGGCCATGGGGGACACCATTGAAGCTCCAAGCTTCAAGCTTCCAAGCTCACGAACTCACTTCCCTATCACCTTTGTATCACTCATGGTGTGCTAGCACTAAGTCTTCTTCCTTGCTTCCTTTTATTCGGTCAAACCAGAAATTTTGAGAAGATGAAACGGTTCCAAACCGTGAAGGAGAAGAAGAGGAAAAGAGAGGGAAAAGGGTTTTCACAAGAAACCGTAAAAAGAGAGAGAGAGAATGAATTGGAAAAAGAAAAATGTAAAAGGTTATTTATATTTTCCAAAAATGAAATAAGTCATTTACCATTTTCAATTTCAAAAAGCAAAGCATTTAATGCTTCCTTTCATCTCACATCAACTCACATCAATCACTCAAATGTCACATCACTCAAAGTGACATGTGATTTGACGCTTGATGTGACTTGCGATTTGACGCTTGATTTGACTTGCGTGCCGCACTCGAATTCGAAATGCGAATGCGCTCGCAAACAATCCCGGGCTCGGGTTCGCTAATTCCAAATTAACGAATTTTCCGTTGCGTCGTAATTAATTGATTACGCCTAGTGAATTCACTATTCACGTCGCTAACGAAATTCGTTCGCCCGAATTAAAATCTAATTTCAATTCTGCGTCGAAATCTAATTTCGTTATAATATATCGAATATATTAATTTATCGATTAATTCCAAATTAATCGTTCTCTCTCTTTAACGATATTTTATCCGAGATAAAATCTCCGTAATTAATCCCAGATTATTATTTTCTCTCTCATCGAATTAATCCCAGATTAATTAAAGTGCGAGTCATACGTCATCGGTGAATCTTCAGGAACCGACCCATGAGATCTCTGGATATGTGGTAGTAAATACGGTCGTCGGACTATCCGAACACGTAAGTACCTCGTACTACGTTTATACCGATTTACAAGACAAGGTTGGCTTCTAGCAAAGCGCCATGCCTACCCAATTCTCCAGAAATATTCTTACAGGAATATATATAGATCTGTATCAAGCGTAGTATACCGTAGTATTGTGCATATCGGCCCAGTATCGGATAGTCACGTGCTAGGGCTGGATAAGTGTCTGCCCCGTCCGAAGCACATGTCGGATGTCTGGTAACTAGTCTCTATAATCGGATATGCATGACCTAGTCATAATATCCCGATGGTTGCGCAACACTTAAGAGCACTAATACCGTATCCTGCGTGACATCATCTCCACTATGACTGAAGTGATACTTCCGTCTTGACATCACACCCAATACACTACGACTCTCTGATAAACCCAGAAGTGGTGTACGCAGAACCGGTTAAAGCCCTGTACCACCAAGACCAAAGTCTATCGATTATCGTAAGTATTAGCGATGTAAGTCTCAGGTTAAGACTATACACACCTACCTTGATTTCGGCCTCCCATAGACACATAGTCATAATACCAATGGGATTCCGAAGGGTCTATCCAGAGCGAAGCTGTTTCCCGTACCATCGGTGAAACACAACCTCCTATCGCACTTGCATAAGTATCCAATACTTATATATATGAGAACTATGCCGTTGTGCCCTCACAACGCGCACAAGTGCAATACTAGCCTATTCTTGCATTATCGATGTCCTATCTCGATAATACTCCGGCTAGGGATATTTAATGATTAATCCTTCGTGGACTGATACTGTCTCATATCATTCTCAATCCAGGAACTAATCATAGGGACCTCTCTTCATTTATATATCTATGGTGATCTAATCACAAATGATGAGAGTGCAATTTCCTTGTTACATAGTTAATTTGTACAACAACACCATGATCTGTACAAATAGTGACGCTATAGGTCATATTATCCAACAAATGGGTCTTCAAGAGGAAGACCGACATGGATGGCAACATACAAACGTACAAAGCTAGGCTTGTAGCGAAAGGGTATTGTCAACGACATGGTGTCGATTACGACGAAACGTTTTCACCCATTGCCATGATAAAATCCATTTGGATAATGCATGCTATTTCTGCATATTTCGATTACGAGATATGGCAGATGTTGGGTTTCTACTATAGTCCCAAGATCAATCAAGCAATGAAAATAATGTGAATACAATAATGAAATATGGCGGAATCATACTTACAATGAATGGATTTGCGATGTGAAGGACACAAAAATTTCTTGCTCCCTTGAAGCTCTAGGCAATGCCTCTTTTTTTTGCTCCTTTGATTTTCGGTCAACCCCATTTTTGTGCTCCAAGCTCCAAGCTTTGATTTGAGATTTCATGCTCATGAATGGGTTTCCCTATCACCTTTGTTTGACCCATTGGATGTGCTGGCATCATGAAAAATTTGCCACAAATTCTTTCCTTTTGCATGTGTAGTTCTCGGCCAAGCCAAGAACTTGAGAGAAAAATTGGCCCTTGGCCGAATGGGAGAGAGAGAGGAAGAAGATGAGTTGTGTTGCGTGTATTGTATACTAATTACCAAAAAGAAAAGTCATATACCAAATGTAATAAAAAATGATATATGTCGTTCAATCCATCACACTTGAGTATTTTACACTCAACCATCAACCAACAACTTCCATCACATTAAAGTGATAAAGTTGACTAGTGATTTGATGCATGATGTGACTTGTGGGCCCTACTTGATTCGAAATGCCAGTGGCCACGCAAACACTCCCGGGCTCGGGTTCGCTAATTCCGAATTAAAGAATTTTCCGTTGCGACGTAATTAAATCAAATTAATTAAATAATTATGCCTAGCAAAATTACTATTCACGTCGCTAGCGAATTAATTCTAAATTAACTCGTTTTCCCGAATTAAAATCCAATTTTAATTCTGCGTCGAAATCTAATTCGTATAATATATCGAATATATTATTTTATCGATTAATTCCAAATTAATCGTTCTCTCTCTTTAAATAGAATTTTATCCCAGATAAAATATCTCCGTAAGTAATCCTAGATTAATTTTCTCTCTCTAATAATTAATCCTATAATAATTATGTGCGAGTCATTCGTAATCGGTTAATCTTCAGGAAACGACCCATGAGATCCCCAGATATGTTGGCAGTAAATCCGGTCGTCGAAATATCCGAACACGTACGTACCTAGTACTACGTTTTTACCGATTTACAAGATATGGTTGGCTTCTAGCAAAGCATCGTGCCTACCCAATTCTCCAGAAATATTCTTAAAGGAAAATACAATCTATATTAGGCGTAGTATACGTAGTATTACGTATTGCGATCCAGTATCGGATGTCACGTGCTAGGCTTGGGGCTGGAATTGTGTCTGCCACGTACGAAGCACAAATCAGATCTCTGGTAACTAGTCTCTATAATCAGATAACTATGACCTAGTCATATTATCCCGATAGCTGCAGCATATAAGAGCACCAGTTCCGTATCCTACGTGATCATCATCTCCACTATGACTGGAGTGATACTTCCATCTCGACATCACACCCCAATAACTACGATTATCAATATAACAAGAAGAGGCGTACACAGAACCGGTTAAAGCCCTGGACGACCAAAACCAAAGTATATTGATTGTCGCAAGTATTAGCGGTGCAAGTCTCAGGTTAAGACCAAATACACCTACCCTGATTCGGACTTCCATAGACACATAGTCATACTACCAATGGAATTCCGAGGGGTCTGGGATATTTAATGATTAAACCTTCATGGATTGATACTGACTCATATCTTATCAATCCAGAACTAATCATATGGACTTTTATCATTTATATATCTTGGTAATCCAATTACAAAGATAAAAGGGCAATTTCCTTTGTCACATAGTTAATTTGTACAACAACACCATGATCTGTACAAATAGTATTGTTATGGGTCATAATTGTCCAGCACATGGATCAGTCCAATATGGGACTATTGCCAGTGTCACATGGCGTCACTCTATCTAAGGTCATGTGTCCTAAAACTCAAGATGAGATAAACAACATGAGTCGGATCCCCTCGGTAGTCGGATTGATCATGTACGCCATGATATGTATGTTGGACAGTTATGACCCATATCGTCACTATTTGTACAGATCATGGTGTTGTTGTACAAATTAACTATGTGATAAAGGAAATTGCTCTTTTATCACTTGTGATTAGATCACCAAGATGTACAAATGATGAAAGGTCCATATGATTAGTTCCGTATTGAGATGATATGAGACAATATCAATCCATAAAGGTTTAATCCTTAAATATCCAAAGTCTTAGTATTATCGAGATTGGACATCGATAATGCGGAATAGACTAATATTACACTTGTGCGTGTTGTGGGAGCGATAACATTCATAGTTCTCATATATTTGGGTATTTCTCTCATGCAGTGTAGTAGGTTGTGTTTTCTGATGGTACGGAACTTCGCTCTGGATAGACCCCTCGGAATTCCTTCCATTAGTATATGACTATGTGCCTATGGAAGTCCGAATCAGGGTACGTGTATTTGGTCTTAACCTGAGACTTACACTGCTAATACTTGCGACAATCAATGTACTTTGCTTTTGGTCGTCCAGGGCTTTAACAGGTTCTGTGTATGCCTCTTCTGGGTATATTGAGAATCGTAGTGTATTGGGTGTGATGTCGAGATGGAAGTATCACACCAGTCATAGTGGAGATGATGATCACGTAGGATACAGAACTTTTTCTCTTATATGCTGTAGCTATCAGGATATTATGACTAGGTCATGTTTATCTGATTATAGAGACTAGTTACCAAAGATCCGATATATGCTTCGTACTGGGCAGACACATTTCCAGCCTCAGGCCTTGCACGTTACATCTTATGGTGTATCGAAATACGCAATACTACGTATACTACGCCTGATATAGATCACTTATTCATGTAAGGATATTTCTGGAGAATTCGGTAGGCATGGCGCTTTGCTAGAAGCCAACATTGTCTTGTAAATCAGTATAAACGTAGTACTAGGTACTTACGTGTTCGGATAGTCCGACGACCGGATTTACTGCCAACATATCCGGGGATCTCATGGGTCGCTTCCCGAAGATTCACCGATGATGTATGACTCGCACTTTATTAATATGGGATTAATTAGAAGAGAGAGAAAATTAATCTGGGATTAATTACGGAGATATTTTATCTGGGAAAAAATAAATTATTTAAGAGAGAACGATTAATTTGGAATTAATCGATAAAATAATATATTCGATATATTATACGAAATTGGATTTCGACGCGGAATTAATTTAGAATTTATTCGAGCGAACGAGTTAATTTAGAATTAATTTTTTAGCTACGTGAATAGTGATTTTGCTAGGCATAATTATTTAATTATGTCGCAACGTAAAATTCATTAATTTGGAATTAGTGAACCCGAGCCCGGGAGTGTTTGCGGATGCACTCGCATTTCGAATTCAAGTGCGGCCACAGGTCACATCAAGCATCAAATCACTATTCAATCAATTGATGTGATGTCTAGTCACTTTGAGTGATATGACAACTTGTCATTGTGATTGATGGTGGTAGTTGGCAACGCTTTAATGCTTTGACTTTTGGTAAATGGATTTTTGAAATTCAATTTATGTGTATTATTAGATACACAAATCAAAACAACCAACAACTAACACATCTCTTATTCTTCTCTCTTACACCTCTCGGCCAATGGCCATTTTCCTCTCCCAAAAATTCTGAAAAATGCCGAGAATGGCAAGGAGAAGCTAGGGGATTTTTGTGGCAAAAATTACCAAGTGCTAGCACACTTCCGGAGTCTTGCGAAGGTGATAGGGAACCCCACCAGTGAGCATGGAATCACATCACAAGCTTGGAGCTTGGAGACTCATCCATGGCCGAATTCTTGGAGGACATAAACCAGTGAAGACCGTGAGCTTCAAAGGGCATAAATTTTTTTTTTTTTGTTGTCGCATCACTCAACCGATCATTGTAAGTATTCCACAACTTCTTTGATGTATTCGTAAATATGTTTCTATGCTTAAAATGATCCTTTGGACCTTAGAGAAACCCAACAATGTATGCGACCTGATGTATCGTATGCTTTGAGCATATATAGTCGCTACCAGGACGATCCAGGTGATGGTCACTGGATGGCAGTTAAGAATAGCCTTAAGTATCTTAGAGGAACTAAGGATGCTTTCTTAATCTATGGAGATGGAGAACTTGAGGTAACTGTGTTTGGAGTTTCTACGGCCCCGAGGATCGAATATAAAGCTAGAAACATAGTGCGAATAGAACGAGGGAGTTGTGGAATACTCACATCGATCGGTTGAGCGACGCGGTGGGCAATAAAAATTTGGTTTTCTGCCCTCTGTCATGGTCACGGCAGTGAGCAGTTCCTTGCTCCTCCATTTTCGGTTTTAGATCATCTTCCAAGCTCCAAGCTTTGTTATGGTGATTCCAAGCTCATTGGTGGACTTCCCTATCACCTTCGCATGTCTCTCGGAGTGCTAGCTCTTGATGTTTTTGCCACAAAACATCACACTTTGCTTCCCTCTAGCTCACGGAATTGAGCTGAAACCAGAAGAGAAAACAGCCCCTCCATGGGCGTGAGAGAGATAAGAAGAAAGAGAAGAGTGTTGTGTGTTTTTGTTGCCAAAAATTGTATCTAATACACATAATTAATTTCCAAAATTAATTACACATTTTTTCTCTTTCCAAAAGTCAAGCCTTTAAGGCTCCAACCACTCACATCAACTCCATCAATCAATGAATAGTGACTGGCGTCAATCACTCAAAGTGAAAGACATCTATCACTAGTTTGACGAATGATTTGACGCTAGCTGCGACTAGCGATTTGACGCTTGATGTGACTTACGGGCCGCACTCGAATTTGAAATGCGAATGCGCTCGCAAACACTATCGGGCTCGGGTTTGCTAATTCCAAATTAACGAATTTTCCGTTGCGACGTAATTAAATGATTATGCCTAGCAAAATCACTATTCACATCGCTAACGAATTAATTCTAAATTAATTTGTTCGCCCGAATTAAAATCTAATTTTAATTCCGCGTCGAAATCCAATTTCGTTTAATATATCAAATATATTATTTTATCGATTAATTCCAAATTAATCGTTATATCTCTTTAATTGATATTTTATCCCAGATAAAATATCTCCGCAATTAATCCCAGATTAATTTTCTCTCTTATCTGATTAATCCCAGATTAATAAAAGTGCGAGTCATACGTCATCGGTGAATCTTTGGAAGCGACCCATGAGATCCCCGGATATGTTGGCAGTAAATTCGGTCGTCGGACTATCCGAACTCGTAAGTACCTAGTACTATGTTTATACCGATTTACAAGACAAGGTTGGCTTCTAGCAAAGCGCCAGGCCTGCCCAATTCTCCAGAAATATTCTTACAGGAATATAAGTATCTATACCAGGCGTAGTATACGTAATATTGCGTATTTCGATCCAGTATCGGATGATCATGTGCTAGGCCTAGGGATGGAATTGTGTCTGCCTCGAACGAAGCACATGTCGGATCTCTGGTAACTAGTCTCTATAATCGGATATACATGACCTAGTCATAATATCTCGATAACTCCAGCATATAAGAGAACCAGTACTGTATCCTACGTAACCATCATCTCCATATGACTGGAGTGATACTTCCATCTTAACATCACACCCAAACAATACGATTCTCGATATACCAGAAGAGGCGTACACAGAAACCAGTTAAAGCCTTGGACGACCAAAACCAAAGTATATTGATTGTCGCAAGTATTAGCGGTGCAAGTCTCAGGTTAAGACCAAATACACCTACTTTGATTTCGGACTTCCATAGACACATAGTCATACTACCAATGGAATTCCGAGGGGGTCTATCCAGAGCGAAGCTGTTTCACGTACCATCGGTAAAACACAACCTCCTATTACACTTGCATGAGTATCTTATACCCAAATATATGAGAACTATGCTGTTATGCCCTTACAACGCGCACAAGTGTCATACTAGTCTTTTACGCATTTATCGATGTCCAATCTCGATAATACTCTGACTATGGATATTTAATGATTTATCCTTCGTGGACTGATACTGTCTCATATTATTCTCAATCCAGGAACAAATCATAGGGACCTCCTATCATTTATATATCTTGGTGATCTAATCACAAATGATAAGAGAGCAATCTCCTTTGTCATATAGTTAATTTGTACAACAACACCATGATCTGTACAAATAGTTACGCTATGGGTCAAAATTGTCCAACAAACTGGGTATATCGATGCAAGTTTCCAAACCGATAAAAGACGACTGCAAGTCACAATCCGGGTACATATTTTGTTTGAACAACGGAGCAGTAAGCTAGAAATCTTCCAAGCAAGAGACTGTTGCCGATTCAATAATAGAAGCGGAATACATTGCTGTAGTTGAAGTAGTAAAAGAGGCAGTTTGGATCCGTAAATTCCTAATTGGATTAGGAGTAGTTTCGTTAGCAGCTGAGCCCGTTCCATTGTATTGTGACAATAACGGGGCTATAGCACAGGCTAAGGAACCGCGGTCTCATCAATGATCCAAGCATGTTCTTCGAAATTTCCATCTGATTCGTGAGATCATACATCATGGCGATGTGAAGATCGAGAGGGTCGTATCAGAGGACAACATTGCAGATCCGCTGACGAAAGTAATTCCTCAGCAAAAGTTTGAGCGACATGTACATAGTTTAGGTGTTAGATGCTTGAATGACTGACTATAGGCCAAGTGGGAGATTGTTGGACAATTATGACCCATAGCGTCAATATTTGTAAAAGACATTGTGGTTTTTGTACAAATTAACTATGTGACAATGGAAATTGCATTTTATCATTTCATAATTTGATTACTTAATATATAAATGATAAAAATCCTTATGATTAGTTCCGGATTATAAGATATAAGACTATATGCATGGAAAATGATTGATTTTGATTCAATTGTGTTGGACATGAATTGATGATAATTAGCATAACTAATTGTACAAATTTGTGTTTTGGAAATGTTAATTTGGGTAATTAATTACGGCATACACTTTGGTTAATTAAGTTATGAAATTTGGATTTGGTAATTTAATTAATTGGGCCTATTTTGGAAATTGGGCTTGAAAAGTTGTAATTGGGCTTGGTTGTACCAAGTTAGGTTTAGGCTAAATTGGTTGGATCCAATTGGGTCCAAAACCATATCTATAAAGTCCAATTATGACTTAATGGACCTTTAATATTAATTGTGCCTAATGGGCCTGAATTGGTTTCTTGGAAAATAAGGGTGATTCCTTAAATGGGCTTTGGTACTTGGGTTTGACCTATATTGACCAAAAGTCCATCCTTAAGAAATTAATTAAAAGCCCATTGGACTTTAATTAAATTAACATTGGATGTTAATCGGGCTTTGAGACCTGTAACTATTAGATTTGGAATCTAAGTCGAAAATGTACTTTGAAAGTGTAAATATTTAATTTGGAATTGAATAATGAGTTAGTATTAAAAACAAATTAAATTGGATTTAATGTTGTAGTTTAATATAATTCGAGAATTCGTACTTTGAGTACCTATTCGCAAAACGAGTTTGACTCGCGCAAAATCAAATCGTTGTTTGAACATTGGATGGTCATAAATATTCAGATTAATTAATTGTATTAGATTGATTGATAACATGCTTGTGTGAATACATGGTTGCGATGTATGAATAATGTATATCGGATGGATATTAGATGGGTGAGGGCAATTTTAGAAATTGTTGTAATAAATTCAGAATTTATAATTGGATCTGCGTGTCCAGCTTATTACCTCCTTACTCTTTGTATTTCTCTTCTCACCTATTCCCCTCAATGTAAATGAGGTTTCTTTAGAGTGTTATGTAATCGGGTAGAAGTAATACTTGTGCTAGCGGGAGAGAGGAAATGGAGAGATTTGTTCTAGGAACAATGTTTAAGTATCCATCCGCATATCATTATTATTTTTTATATGCGCCTTATTATGTGTTTAGAATGCATGTTTAAGGGTGTATGATGATGAGACATTAACAAAGATAATTAATTGGTTTCCAATTGCACGCGAAAAACCCTCAACATCATATTAAGCGTTTTTCCTTCCATTGAGTGATTCTTACTCAAGATCCAAGACTGGCATTGGTTTGTTGGCCAAAGTCAAGACCTTTGTCCGTCGAGGATGTGTTTGAATCATGGAGGCTTTGTTCCATATTGGTGTCTTGTCCAAGTTGTGATTTTTTTGCCAAAGTCAAGATCACTTCTTGTCCATCGACATTGATTACGAAGCTTTCCATGGTCAATGGGTTTCGCTTAACTGGGATCACTAAGTTTGTTGTGCCAAAGCCAAGGCTTAGTTGATTCAGAGGAAAAAGTTTTGGGAATATAGTGTATATATTGACATATATAAGATATATGTTTCGGACATGGATGTCCACCTACTGGATCTAGGAATTGGATGGGATCCAATTGATCTTAGAGATCTACCTAGTTAATTATCATACAATTTGTTGGCCAAAGTCAAGATTGTGTGTCATTTAACGGGATCCTAGCCCACTAGGAAACAAGGTTTCCCGAGTACTCAATTGAGGGTTAGAGGCTTACCGAAAAATAGTGGGAGGCAAGTATTAAATTTGCAATATTCGTTTAGTTACTTGCCATACGCGCTCATTTCAAATATTTCGTCAAATAAATTATTTATTTGTTGGACTAATATTTAATGTTGTTTTAATTGAACAGTTGGACTGTATTCAAACTATTTCATTTATAGTGATTATATAATTGGATTATAGTAATCAATATATTTGAATTAACCATTTCAATTAATAGTTGATTTTATAATTGGATAATAGTAATCAATATAATTGAATTTAATCAATTAAATTATAGTTGATTATATAGTTGGACTATAGTAATCATTATAATCAATAGTACCTAAAATCGTTGATTAAATAGTTGGATATTAGAATCAAGATAATTGAAAGATTAGTGTTTAAAACATAATCCTCGGTGAAAATGTATTAAATGACTTTAATTTTCAAAATTTGGAATAATGAATCAGTATAGTCCTGAAAACTAAGAAGTTACTTTATTTGATAAAATAACATCTTAGGCCTAAGCCTGGAGTTAAGCAAATAATAGAAATGATATTTGGAATATTCATATGATGATAACTTTAGTTCTTAATCCAAAAAGCTTGCCAAATAGACTCCTTAATTTCTTATTCAGAACTAAGGATTAGATCCTTATAGTATGATAATGAAATTGAAGGATCTTCATAGATCTATTCTTAGATCTTAGAAGTACTAAATTGCAATAGTAAAATCTTGGAGAGTTAATGGCTATTCTCAAGGAGACAAAGCCAAAGTTTGCAATACGGCAAGAAGCGCAAGGCGCACCTTACTTCAATATTCTAGAAGGCCAAAGTCCTCATTGAAATAATACTATAATCTTTCAAGTATATTAGAAACTTATTGCCTAAGTATTTTCCATTACTGTCTTACCGTGACGCTTTAATACTTTAGCAGATCTGTTTGTCTATTTCGTGTCGAAACTATAAAAGTTTTCAATTTGTGTTTCAAAAGAAACACATAACCATAACGCGATGCCACATCCGTAAAGGTCACGAAATATTCATATCCACCTCTAGCCTAGCTAGATATGGGCCCACTTGCTTCACTATAGGGCTAACAGATCGGTGGCACTTGCACTTTTACCAAGTAAATAGTGTCTTAGGCACTTTGCCCAATAAACTAGATTCGTAGACTTTATTTTGAATAGAATCAAATCAGTCCTAGTACCCACTCTTCGAAAGTGTGGATATACGAGTCTTGTTTGATTGTGTCACATACAACAATGCCACAATATGTTTCTTCTGATCAAATCCGTACGAGCTATTGTTTGTCATGTTATACGTTTGAGATTTTATTTAAATTCAAAATATAAACTCTGTTATTCACATCTAATGTGTTTATCTTAAGATCATCTTTATATAATAAAACACTTTAGTGTTCTAGGATATAAAGGTTCACCCGCAGCGGGTTAAACACTGATATAGAGATAATGTTTCTAGTCAAACTAGTTACATTATAACAGTTCCCAAATTTAGGTACACACCCGAATGGTAGTTCCTAAAATTAGGTATTTACGGTTAAAACAGTGACTTTCGTCCAGTTTCCAATTTGCAGATTAATCTCAATTGATGTCAGTATCATGCTCATAGCAGATTCTGAACATCAATACATATATTTTATGTACCACACTAAGTATTTAAAATCTAATTTCAATACTAGTAATGAACATAATTATGACAAACATATTTGAAGTCAGAGCCATGCCCCGTCTTCAATTCCTTCATGTCTGCTTTGTCCAAACGGCAGTCACGCTTCCGCAATCCCGTTTGCCACATTTAGGCAAACATTTTGGGATATGTCATTTATCTTTCTAAAAGATTATAATGATTTTGCCTTTGCCCTTTTCACATTCCAGAAGCCTTTGGCCAAGCCTTGGCCTTCTAGAATATCGAAGTAAGGTGCGCCTTGCGCTACTTGCCTAATTGCAACGTTTGACTTTATCTCCTTGAGAATAGTCATTAACTCTCCAAGAGTTTCTTTATTGCAATTTAATACTTCTAAAATCTAAGTATAGATTTATGAAGATCCTTCAATTTCTTTATCATACTTTAAGGATCAAATCCTTAATTCTGATTCAGAAATTAAGGAGTCTACTGCGACAAGCTTAATGGATTAAGCACTAAAGTTATCATTACATAAATCTTCCAAAGATTATGCTCGACTATTTGCTTAACTCCGGGATTAGGCCTAATATGTTATTTTATAAAATAAAGTAACTTATTAAATTCCAGGACCATCCTGAAATTATTCCCAATTTGAAAAATAAACCATTTAATACATTTTCCCTAGGATTATGTTTTAAATGTCAATCTTTCAATTATTATCTAGATTTTAATAGTCCAACTATTTAATCAACGATTTCGGTACTATTTATTATAATGATTACAATAGTTCAACTATATAATCAACTATAATTTAATAGATTAAAATCAATTATATTGATTACTATAATCTAATTATAAAATCAACTATAAATGAATAGTTTGATTATAGTCCAACTATTTATTTAAAACAACTATTTAAGTATTAGTCCAACTAACATTTAATCTATTTGACGAATTGATATTTGATTTGAGCGCGTATGGCAAGTAATTAAACGAATATTGCAAATTCAATTCTTGCCTCCCACTATTTTTCGGTAAGCCTCTAACCCTCTGTCGAGTACTCGGGAAACCGTGTTTTCTAGTGGGCTAGAATCCCGTTAAATATCACACAATCTTGACTTTGGCCAACAAATTGTATGATAATTAACTAGGTAGATCTCTAAGATCGATTGGATCCAATCCAATTCCTAGATCCGGTAGGGGGACATCCAAGTGTGAAACATATATCTTATATATGCCAATACATCCAATGTATTACCTAACATTTTCCTCTGAATCAAATAAGCCTTGGCTTTGGCACAAAAAACTTAGTGATCTCAGTCAAGCACGACCTATTGACCATGGAACGCTTCGTAATCAATGTCGATGGATAAGAAGTCGTCTTGACTTTGGCCAACAAACAACAACTTGGACAAGACACCAATATGGAACAAAGCCTTCATGATTCAAACACATCCTCAATGGAAAAAGGCCTTGACTTTGGCCAACAAGCCAATGCCAGTCTCGGATCTTGAGTGACAATCACTCAATGGAAGGGAAGACGCTTAATATTTTACGAGTGTTTTTCGAGTGCAAATTGGCAACCAATTTATTATCTTTGTTAAGGTCTCATCATCATACACCCTTAAACATGCATCCTAAACACATAATAAAGCGCATATGATAAAATAATAATGATATGCGGATGGATACTTTACACAATGATCCTAGATCAAATCTATCCCTTTCTCTCTCCCGCTAGCACAAATATTTCTTCTACCTGTTACACTACACTTCTAAAGAAACCTCATTTACATTGAGGGGAATAGGTGAGAAGGGAATACAAAGAATAAGGAGGTAATAAGGCTGGACACGCAAGTCCAAATAATAAATTCCAAATTTATTACAACAATTTATAAAATTGCCCCACCCATCAAATATCCATCTGATATACATTATTCATGCATCGCAACCATGTATTCACAGAAGCATGTTATCAATCAATCTAATCAAATTAATTAATCTGATAATTAGTGACCATCCAATGTTCAAACAACGATTTGATTTTACTCGAGTCAAACTCGTTTTGCTAATAAGTACTTAAAGTACGAATTCTCGAATTAAATTAAACTACAACATTAAATCCAATTTAATATGTATTTAATTCTAATCCGCTAATTTTAATTCCAAATTAAATACTACACTTTATTAATGAACTTTTACGACTTAAATTCCAAATTTAATCGTTTCGGGTCTCAAAGCCCGATTAACGTCCAACGTCAATTTAATTAAAGTCCAATGGGCTTTTAATTAATTTCTTAAGGCGTGGAATTTTGCTCAACTCGGATCGAACCCAATAACCAAAGTCCAATCCGGGAGTTACCTCATAAGCCTAGAAATCAATTTTGGCCCATTAGGCCCAATTAAACTTTAAAGGTCCATTAGTCATATATGGGCTTTATGGATGCGGTTTTGGGCCTAATTGGATCCAATCCATTTGGCATACACCTAACTTGGTACAACCAAGCCCAATAAACCCAAAACAACTTTAAAAGCCCAAATCCAATTTTAAGGCCCAATAATTAAATTCCAAAAATCCAATTTCCAAATTTAATTACACTAAAGTGTATAACATAATAATTACCCAATTAATATTTCTAAAACATCAATTAGCACTAATTAATCATGCCATTCATCATTAAATCATGTCCAACATAATTTAACAAAAATCAAACCCAATTACATGCTCTTATGCTCTCGTTAATTTGGGGAATTTTGTCCGATTCGTTTTCAATCCAATTAAATTCCACAATCGACATTAAAAAATATTCTCGAATGACTTCCAACACATCCAATGATCAAAATCAAAAATTCCAAGACAACATTTAGGGCACCACATTCGCCCAAGCCTAAAAAATTTAGGGAAAAATGATCCAATCCAATTTTCTTGAAATTGATACAATCAATCTTCAATTCAACATCAATTAAGCATACAAAATCATCCAATTTCATTTAAACATGCTCAAAATCAATTTACCCAAATTTTAACCTAAACCAATTTCATGATTTTCCTTGCTCTGATACCATTGTTGGAGATTCTAAGCATCCCAAGATCAATTATCAAGCATGAAACATAAGTGAATACATTCGAGGGAGTTGCAGAATACTCACATCGATCGGTTGAGCGACGCGCAACGAACAAAACTCGAACTTCTGCCCATTGGACTGCTCGGCAGTGAGCACTGTCACAGCTCACTGGTTTCGGTTTTGATCACCAAGAATCAAGCTCCAAGCTTTGTGATACGATTCCCGGCTCATGGGTGGACTTCCCTATCACCTTCGTATGATCCCGGAGTGTGCTAGCACTCTTGATTTTGCCACAAAATCGCACTTGCTTCCCCTTCACTGCTCACATTTTTTCAGTGGAATAATAGAACAAGAAAAGCCCTCCATCGGCCTATAGAATAAGAGAGGAAAGAGAGAGAGAGAGCTGAAAAAATGTAAAGTGATTTTGTGTATTTGTTTTCTAAAAAAATATACCAAAAATTTGAAAATCAAATACCAAATATTAAAATATTTGTATATGCCTTTCAAACATCACAATTGAGTGTTAAACACTCAACCATCAACTCTCATCAAGTCACATCTATCAATCAAGTTGTTAAGTCACATCACTCAAAGTGACAAGTGATTTGACGCTTGATGCGACTTGCGATTTAACGCTTGATTTGACTTGCATGCCGTACTCGAATTTGAAATGTGAATGCGCTCGTAAATAATCACGGGCTCGGGTTGCTAATTCCAAATTAACGAATTTACCGTTGTGTCGTAATTAAATGATTACGCCTAGCGAAGTCACTTTCACATCGCTAACGAATTAATTCTAAATTAATTTCTTCCCCCGAATTAAAATCTAATTTTAATTCCGCGTCGAAATCCAATTTTTTTTAATATATCGAATATATTAATTAATCGATTAGTTCCAAATTAATCATTATCTTTCTTTAATGATATTTTATCCCAGATAAAAATCTCTGCAATTAATCCCAGATTAAATTTCTCTCTCTTCTAATTAATCCCAGATTAATTAAGAGTGCGAGTCATACGTCATCGGTGAATCTTTGGGAAGCGACCTATGAGATCCCCGGATATGGTGGCAGTAAATTCGGTCGTCGGACTATCCGAACACGTAATTACCAAGTACTACGTTTTACCGATTTACAAGACAAGGTTGGCTTCTAGCAAAGCACCATGCCTACCAATTCTTCGGAAATATCCTTACAGGAAAAATGATCTATATCAGGCGTAGTATACGTAGTATTGCGTATTTCTGTCCAGTATCAGATGATCATATGCAAGGCCTGTGGCTGGTACAGTGTCTGCCCGTACGAAGCATATATCGGATACGAGCAACTAGTCTCTTAATATCGGATAATCATGACCAAGTCATATTATCCCGACGGTTGCAACCTTTTAGAGAACAGTTCTGTATCCCTGCGCGATCATCAACTCCATATGACTGGAGTGACACTTTCCTCTTGACATCACACCCAACACACTACGATTCTCAATATACCCGGCATTGCCATACACAGAGCCGTTAAAGCCCTGGACGACCGCAACCAAAGTATATGATTGTCGCAAGTATTAGCGGTGCAAGTCTCATGTTAAGACCAAATACACCACCCTGATTTCGGACTTCCCTAGACACTAGTCATACTACCAATGGAATTCCGAGGGGGTCTATCCAGAGCGAAGCTGTTTCCATACCATCGGTAAAACACACATCCTATTACACTTGCATGAGTATCCTATACCCAAATATATGAGAACTATGCCGTTGTGCCCTCAACACGTGCACAAGTGTAATACTAGTCTTTTACGCATCATCGATGTCCAATCTCGATATGCTTGGACTAAGATATTTAATGATTTATCCTTGTGGATTGATACTGTCTCATTGTTGGACAATATGACCCATAGCGTCACTATTTGCACAGATCATTGTGTTGTTGTAGCAAATTAACTATGTAACAAGGAAATTGCACTCTCGTCATTTGTGATTAGATCACCATAGATATATAAATGAAGAGAGGTCCCTATGATTAGTTCCTGGATTGAGATGATATGAGACAGTATCAGTCCACGAAGGATTAATCATTAAATATCCCTAGCCGTAGTATTATCGAGACTGGACATCGATAATGCGGAATAGGCTAGTATTGCACTTGTGCGCGTTGTGAGGGCACAACGGCATAGTTCTCATATATATAAGTATTGGATACTTGTGCAAGTGCGATAGGAGGTCGTGTTTCACCGATGGTACGGGAAACAGCTTCGCTCTGGATAGACCCTTCGGAATCCCATTGGTATTATGACTAGGTGTCTATGGGAGGCCGAAATCAAGGTAGGTGTGTATAGTCTTAACCTGAGACTTGCATCGCTAATACTTACGACAATCGGTAAACTTTGGTTTTGGTGGTTGGGGGATCTTAACTGGTTCTGTGTTCACCTCTTCTGGGTTTATCAGGAATCGTAGTGTATTGGATGTGATGTCGAGACGGAAGTGTATCACTCCAGTCATAGTGGAGATGATGTCACGCAGGATACGGTATTAGTGCTCTTAAGTGATGCGCATCCAATCGTGATATTATGACCAGGTCATGAATATCCGATTATAGAGACTAGTTACCAGACATCCGATATGTGTTTCGGACGGGGCAGACACTTATCCAGCCCCAGCCCTAGCACGTGACTATCCGATACTGGGCCGATATGCACAATACATTAGTATACTACGCTTGATACAGATCTTTGATATTCTTAAATGGATATGTCCGGAGAATTGGGAAGACTTGGTGCTTTGCTAGGAGTCGACCTTGTCTCGTAAATCGGTAGAACGTAGTACTTGGTACGTACGTGATTCGGATACTCCGACGACCGTATTTACTGCCAGCTTATCCGGGATCTCATGGGTCGCTTCCCGATAATCCACCGATGACGCACAACTTGCACTCTTGAATAATCTGGGATTATATAGAAGAGAGAGAAAATTAATCTAGGATTAATTACGGAGATATTTTATCTAGGATAAAATATCGTCTAGAGAGAGAACGATTAATTAATTGGAATTAATCGTAAATTAATATATTCGATATATTAACGAAATTAGATTTCGACGCGGAATTAAAATTAGATTTTAATTCGGGCAAACGAGTTAATTTAGAATTAATTCGTTAGCGACGTAAATAATAATTTCGCTAGGCGCAATTATTTATTTAAATTCGATTTATTAACGTCGCGACGTAAGTCGGTATTTCGGAAATATCGAACCCGAACGCGTGAGTGCACGTGGGCCCACTTTCATTTGGAAACGTGTGGGGCCCACATGACACATGTCATATTATGCATTATTTAATTCTAATGCATTGCATGGAGATAGTGTACAATGCACTCAATGGTTTTGCATGGAAATTGAGTGTTTGACACTCTAAGCCATTGCATGATTTGTGTCATAAGTTTATTATTAATTAATAAATATTATGGCATAAATATAAATTGATTTTTTGTAAAAAAAAAAATCATTCAACTCTCTCTTCTCCTCACGCCAAAAGCATGAAATGCTCACTGGTTTTGAAACCAGTTTGGCGTGAACAAGGGAAGCAAGAGTGGGTTTTCATGGTGAAAATTCAAGTGCTAGCACACTTACAAGTCTTGCGAAGGTGGTAGGGAGGTTCGACCATGAGCCGGGATCCATCCAACGAAGCTAGGAGCTGCGTTTCTCATCTCAAAATTCTGTTTTTGGAGGCAGTGGACTGCATGCAGTAGGCTTACATGGCAGTGCATTTTTTGGGTTCATTTGTCTTCAAATCGACTCTACCAACCAATGTAAGTATTCCGCTATCTTCGTTGGTGTATTCACGCATTATTTCATGTCTTGTTTGATCATGGGACCTTAGAAAAACTCAACAATGGCATCAAGAGCTAATGTTGCAAGCATGAAATTTTAGGGATTTAAAATTTGGGTAAATGTGATTTGAGCATGATTTGAATAAATTGTTTGTTTGAGTATGCTTATAACATGTTTAATTTCATTTTGGTTGGACTAATTTGATGAAAAATGATTGGGAATTTTTTCCCCAAATATTTGTCCTTGGCCGAATGTTGATGATTTTTGGATCTTGGAATTTTTTGATTTTGATTCATTTGATGAGTTAGAATCATTAGGTTGATGTTAATTTGGAATCGAATTGGACAAAAACCCCAAAATCTTTGAGTTGGCCGAATGTGACTAATGCCCTAATGTCTTGGTAAATTTTGATTTTTTGACATTGGATGTATTGGAAATCATTGGATGGTGATTTGATGTCGATTGTAGGTTCGATTGGATTGAAACCAAATCGGACACAAAATCCCTCCTTGGCCGAGAGCATGAAAGCATGTAAATGGGTTTGATTTTTCATTTGTGTGTTGACATATGATAATGAATTGAATATGATTAATTGGACTAATTTGGTGTTTTAAAATGTTGATTTAGTTGATTAATCATGTAATGCACTTTAGGTAATTAAATTGCGTAATTGGATTTTTGTAATTTAATTATTTAGGCTTAAATTGGATTTGGCTTAATTGTTGTATTGGGCCTATTGGGCTTGATTTATCAAGTTTGGTTTAGGCCAAATGGATTGGATCCAATTGGGCCCAAAACCTTAACCATAAAGCCCAAATGCGACTAATGAACCTTTAAAGTTCAATTGGGCCTAATGGGCCAAGATTGATTTATGGGCTTATGGGGTAAATCCCGGATTGGACTTTGGTTATCGGTTTGACCCGAGTTGACCAAAAGTCCACGCCTTAAGAAATCAATCAAAAGCCCATTGGACTTTAATTGAATTGACGTTGGACGTTAATCGGTCTTTGAGACGCGTTACGATTAGATTTGGAATTTAAATCGTAAAAGGTTTATTAAATAAAAGTGTAATATTTAATTTGGAATTGAATAGTGAATTAGTATTAAATACATGTTAAATTAGATTTAATGATGTAGTTTAATTTAATTCATGAATTCGTACTTTAAGTACTTATTCGCAAAAACGAGTTTGACTCGAACAAAATCAAATCGTTGTTTGAACATTGGATGATCACTTAATTATCAGATTAATTAATTTGATTAGATTGATTGATAGCATGCTTATGTGTGTGAATACGTGGTTGTGTGTTGAATGAATATGTATATCGGATGGATATTAGTGGGTGGGCAATTTTAGAAATTGTTGTAATAAATTCGATTTATTAAATTGGACCTGCGTGTCCAGCCTTATCACCTTCTTTCTCTTTGTATTCTCTTCTCACCTATTCCCCTCTATATATATGAGGTTTCTTTAGAAGTGTAGTGTAACGGGTAGAAGTAGTACAAGTGCTAGCTTGAGTGAGAAAGGGAGAGATTTGATCTAGGATCAATGTGTAAAGTATCCATCCGCATATCATTATTATTTTATTTCATACTCGCTTTATTATGTATTTAGAATGCATGTTTAAGGGTGTATGATGATGAGACCTAACAAAGATAATTAAATTGGTAGCCAATTTGCACGCGAAAATCCCTCAATCTATATTAAGCAAATATCCTTCCATTGAATGATTCTTGTTCAAGATCCGAAGTTGGCATTGGTTTGTTTGGCCAAAGTCAAGACCTTTGTCAATCAAGGATGTACTTGAATCATGAGAGTTTTGTTGCATATCGGTGTCTTGTCCAAATCGTGATTTTTATTGGCCAAAGTCAAGATCACTTTTTGTCCAATGACATTGATTACGAAACTTTCCTCGTCAATGGGTCCCGCTTAACTGGAATCATTAGGTTTGTTTTTGGCCAAAGCCAAGGCCTAGATGATTCGGAGGATAGGGTTAGGAAAATGTAATGGATACATTGACATTATACATATGTTTCGGACTTGGATGTCCACCTAACCGGATCTAGGAATTGGATGAGATCCAATTGATCTGAGAGATCTACCTAGTTAAATAGCATACAGCTTTTATTGGCCAAAGTCAAGGTTGTGTGTTATTTAATAGGATCCTAGCCCACTAGGAAACACGGTTTCCCGAGTACTCCACAGAGGGTTAGAGGCTCGACGAAAAATAGTGGGAGGCAAGTATTGAATTTGCAACATTCGTTCAATTACTCGCTAAACACGCTCATTTATATTTTACTCGTCATATTTATTAAAAGTATTAGTTGGACTAATATTTTATGTTGTTTTAAATTATATATATAGTTGGACTATATACAAACTCATTCAATATATAGTTGATTTTATAATTGGATTATAGTAATCAATATAATTGAATTAAAATGATAGTTGATTTTATAATTGGATTATAGTAATCAATATTAAATTATAGTTGATTAAATAATTGGATTATTGTAATCATTATAATAAATAGTACCTTATTAAAATTGATTAAATAGTTGGACTATTAAAATCAAGAAAGAATTGAAAGGTTGAATATTTAAAATATATAATCCTTGGATTAAATGTTTTAAATGATTTAATTTTCAATTGGGAATTAATAATAGGTTAATTTATTTGATAAAATAACTTATTATGACTAAGCCCATAATTAAGCAAATAGTAGAGCATAAAGTCTTTGGAAGATTTATGTTGATGACTTTAGTGCTTAATTAATATACTTATAATAAATCTATCTTTAGATTTAAAAGTATTAAAGTTGCAATTAATTGACTATTCTAGTGGAGAAAAGTCAAAGTTTGCAATTGGGCATGTAGCACAAGGTGCACATCATTTCGATATTCTAAAACCCAAGGCTTGGCCAAAGTTTGTGAAATATTGAAAAGATAATTGACATATCCCAAAGTGACTACCATTTGGATATGGAAGACACGAAGGAATTAAAGATAGGGCGAGGCTCTAACTTTAAAAATATTTGTCAAAGTTATGTTTACTACTAGTATTGAAATTGGATTTTAAATACTTAGTGTGGTACATAATACATATATGTATTGACGTTCAGAATCCGCTGTGAGCTGGATACTGGCTTCAAGCCGAGATTTCTCTGCGAATTGGAAACGGGACGAAAGTCGCTGTTTCGACCGTAGATACCTAAGTTTAGGAACTACCCTTTGGGTATGTACTTAAATTAGGAAATGTTATAATGTAACTAGTTTGACTAGAGACATTATCTCTATATCAGTGTTTAATCCGATGCGGATAAAACCTTTATATTCTAGAACACTAAAGTGTTTCATTATATAAAGATGATACTGAGATAAATACATTGGATGTAAATAACAGAATTTATATTTTGAATATAAATAAAATCTCAAACATATAAAATGACAAATAAATAGCTCAAATTGATTTGATCAATAGAGACTTATTTGTGGCATTGTTGTCTAGGACACAATTAAACAAGACTCGTATATCCACACTTTTGAAGAGTGGATACTAGGACTGATTTGACTATTCAAATAAGGTCTACGAATCTAGTTTATTAGGTTAAATACCTAAAATACTATTTACTTGGTAATAGTAAAAGGGCCACCGATCTGTTAGCCCTATTCATGGTGAAGTAAGTGGGCCCATATCTAGCTAGGCTAGATGTGAACATGAATATTTCGTGACCTTAACGGATGTAGCATCACGTTGTGGTTATGTGTTTCTTTTGAAGAACACAGATCGGAAACTTTTGAAGTTTCGACACGAAAGAAAACAAACAGATCGGCTATAGTATTATTCCGCCACGGTAAGACCGTAATGGAAAATACTTAAGCAGTAAGTTTCATGTACATGAAAGAGTACGGTATCTTTCATATGAGGACTCCTCCCGAGACACGTCAGTTAGACGGTGTGTCCGACCAAAAACCGAATTTTGTTGGACATGATAAGGTTTATCACGAGTCGCTCTGAGCTACTATTTCCTTCAACAGGATATGTATTAACAGTGCAAAACTTATTTAGAATAAGGTTCCATATAAATCTGTTTGACAGATATCATATAGGATATGAACAGGAAGAAACGAGTTTCTCATTCCTGATAATTTGGGTATGCCAGGCATAACGTTTGGATGATACCAAACTAAGGACCCAAATTGGATAAGTGCCAATATAGGTTATCCTAAGGGAAACCTTAAGTATAGTACTTATAAATCCCACATGAGAACAATGTATTGTTGCTCACCATGCGGTTTTCCTGAGAGGAATACCGATATGCAGTGGTCAGTGGGAGGATAGTGATACTCGATGAAAATCGGAGTAATACTGTTCAAGGCACGAAGTCCTTAATGGAACACAAATAGTTCATCTATGATGAATCTATACCATTAATCTTCAAATACACAAGAACTTCGTAGATCGGATAGAGTCAGAAAACAACCTAGGGTATGGGTTTCTGATCTAACCTCATAAAGATGTCAATCTTATGGAGGTGTACCATCCGACTACGTTTTGAGGAAGTGATACGAGGTATCGACTCCCTGTTATGGCAAAGTGCCATGAATCCGAAATGGATTCCATGTATAACAACTATTTTGGATACTAGTTGTTGTACCACAAGGCATTGTGCCTATGGTACATTTAACGTCTTCAAGGAAGACATACATGGAAGGCAACATACCAACGTACAAAGCTAGGCTTTTGACGGAAAGGTATCGTTATCAACATTGTGTTAATAACGGTTCAACCTTTTACCTGTTGCCATGGTAAATCCATTTTGAAAATGCTTGAAAATAACTATATATTTCATTTATGAAATATGTCAGTTATAAATCAAAATCGCTTTCCTGAAAAGGAAACCTTTTGGAGGATGTTTACAACATCCTGACGATTTTGTATAACCGACAAACAAGGTTTGCGGGTTATTCGATCCATGTTTGGATCAATGCAAGCATAAGGTTCTTGGAACTGACGTTTTGAAATAATCATAATGGTTTATGATTTGACTCAAAACGAAATAATTCTTGTGTATATAAGGAGGTTAGTGGGAGAGCGCACTAACAGTGAAATTCCCATATCAATATGGTGAAAGCTTGGCTTTCATAAATATTCTTTCATAGAAATTCTCCGTAGAATTCTGGGGAGTAACAACCTTTATTCAAGGAATAAAGATCTACTGGGATAGATTTGGAGTTTGTTAACACTCTCTGGAAATTGTACATTTAAAATGTACTTGTATTGGTGTCTCATACGCTTCGAGCATATGGAGTCACAATCGGGTCAATCCAAGTGATAGTCACTGGATTGAAGTTAAGAACATCTGTTAGTATCTGAGAGAACTAAAGATGCTGTCTTAAACTATGGAGAAGGAGAACTTGAAGTGACTGGGATCACTGCAAGTTTCCAAACAATTAAATACTGCGGTACTATAAAGTTTGAATAACGGGACAGTGAGCTGGAAATCTTCCAAGCAAGATAACTGTTGCCGAATAAACAACAAATGCGGATTATTGCTGCAGCTGAGGCAGCAATAGAAGCCATTTGGATCGAAAATAAATCTAATTAGATTAGATATAGTTCTGTTAGCAGCTGAGCTAGGCGTCAGCACAAGCTAAGGAATTAAAGGTCTCATCGACGATCCAGATATATACTTCTATATCATCTGATTCGTTCGGATCATACATCGTGGCGATGTGATGATCGTGTAAATCGCGTCAAACGATAATCAAACAAATCCGCTGACGAAAACCTTTCCTCAGCAATTTGAGCGAACCTTACATAGTTCGGGTGTAGGACACTTGAGTGACTCGCTATGTGCCAAGTGGGAGATTGTTGGATAATATGACCCATAGCGTCACTATTTGCACAGATCATTGTGTTGTTGTAGCAAATTAACTATGTAACAAGGAAATTGCACTCTCGTCATTTGTGATTAGATCACCATAGATATATAAATGAAGAGAGGTCCCTATGATTAGTTCCTGGATTGAGATGATATGAGACAGTATCAGTCCACGAAGGATTAATCATTAAATATCCCTAGCCGTAGTATTATCGAGACTGGACATCGATAATGCGGAATAGGCTAGTATTGCACTTGTGCGCGTTGTGAGGGCACAACGGCATAGTTCTCATATATATAAGTATTGGATACTTGTGCAAGTGCGATAGGAGGTCGTGTTTCACCGATGGTACGGGAAACAGCTTCGCTCTGGATAGACCCTTCGGAATCCCATTGGTATTATGACTAGGTGTCTATGGGAGGCCGAAATCAAGGTAGGTGTGTATAGTCTTAACCTGAGACTTGCATCGCTAATACTTACGACAATCGGTAAACTTTGGTTTTGGTGGTTGGGGGATCTTAACTGGTTCTGTGTTCACCTCTTCTGGGTTTTCAGGAATCGTAGTGTATTGGATGTGATGTCGAGACGGAAGTATCACTCCAGTCATAGTGGAGATGATGTCACGCAGGATACGGTATTAGTGCTCTTAAGTGATGCGCATCCAATCGTGATATTATGACCAGGTCATGAATATCCGATTATAGAGACTAGTTACCAGACATCCGATATGTGTTTCGGACGGGGCAGACACTTATCCAGCCCCAGCCCTAGCACGTGACTATCCGATACTGGACCGATATGCACAATACATTAGTATACTACGCTTGATACAGATCTTGATATTCTTAAAGGATATGTCCGGAGAATTGGTAGACTTGGTGCTTTGCTAGGAGTCGACCTTGTCTCGTAAATCGGTAGAACGTAGTACTTGGTACGTACGTGATTCGGATACTCCGACGACCGTATTTACTGCCAACTTATCCGGGATCTCATGGGTCGCTTCCCGATAATCCACCGATGACGCACAACTTGCACTCTTGAATAATCTGGGATTATATAGAAGAGAGAGAAAATTAATCTAGGATTAATTACGGAGATATTTATCTAGGATAAAATATCGTCTATAGAGAGAGAACGATTAATTTGGAATTAATCGTAAATTAATATATTCGATATATTAAACGAAATCGATTTCGACGCGGAATTAAAATTAGATTTTAATTCGGGCAAACGAGTTAATTTAGAATTAATTCGTTAGCGACGTAAATAATAATTTCGCTAGGCGCAATTATTTATTTAATTCGATTGAATTAACGTCGCGACGTAAGTTCGGTATTTCGGAAATATCGAACCCGAACGCGTGAGTGCACGTGGGCCCACTTTCATTTGGAAACGTGTGGGGCCCACATGACACATGTCATATTATGCATTATTTAATTCTAATGCATTGCATGGAGATAGTGTACAATGCACTCAATTTGGTTTGCATGGAATTGAGTGTTTGACACTCTAAGCCATTGCATGATTGTGTCATAAGTTTATTATTAATTTAATAAATATTATGGCATAAATATAAATTGATTTTTTGTAACAAAAAAAATTCATCAACTCTCTCTTCTCCTCACGCCAAAAGCATGAAATGCTCACTGTTTTTGAACCAGAATGGCGTGAACAAGGGAAGCCAAGAGTGGGTTTTCATGGTGAAAATTCAAGTGCTAGCACACTTACAAGTCTTGCGAAGGTGGTAGGGAGGTTCGACCATGAGCCGGGATCCATCCAACGAAGCTAGGAGCTGCGTTCTCCTCTCAAAATTCTATTTTTGGAGGCAGTGGACTGCATGCAGTAGCTTACATGGCAGTGCGTTTTTTGGTTCATTTGTCTTCAAATCGACTCTACCAACCAATGTAAGTATTCCGCTATCTTCGTTGGTGTATTCACGCATTATTTCATGTCTTGTTTGATCATGGGACCTTAGAAAAACTCAACACTCATATCATTCTCAATCCAGGAACACATCACAGGGACCTCCTGATCATTTATATCTCTAGGTGCCCTTCACAAATGATAAGAGTGCAATCTCCTTTGCACAAGTTCAATTTGTACACACACCATTATTCTGTACAAATAGTGCCGCTATCGAACCCAAACGGTTTAAGGTCTTCTCTTGCGAGGGGTGAGTGCCAGCCTTAAAATCTCATTTTCCCGCCGTTCACCCCGGGTGGCGACTCCATATTCTCCGTTTAGTCCTCCCGTGGCTTACTCCTACTCCCGACCGGGCCGGAGCCCGGGACAGCATGGTCGCCCCAGATCCTATGTCCCACAGGGAGATTAATCTAAATAGCAATAATAAAAGCTTACTTTTTACCCTATAAATGGGTTGTTATCTTCTCATTGCTTGAAAAGTAAAAACTGAAAAAAGTAAGAAAGGAAAGTAATGTGCGTAAAAGTAAATTGCGGAAAGTAAAAACTGAAAGTAAGAAAAGAAAGTGCGAGAAGCGGAAATTAATTACTGAAAGCTGTAAATAAACAAACAAGATATAATCTTCTTAGTTATTCTTAAGGAATTTCAAAGACGAAAGTATGAATTTACAAATGAAATGACTTGGTATTTATAGGCAAAATTTTGCCTCCACCAAATCCATTATTAAATGCTCCACCAAATCCATTACTAATTGCTCCACCAAATACATTTTTAATTCTCCACTAATTGCTCCACCACATCCATTATTAATTGCTTTCATGTTTGGTGGGAGCTTGACTATTTTTATTTTTTATTTATTTTTTTTGCTTTGAAAATGACTTTAATAATTACACATAACACACTTCCAGATATTTCATCAATATGAGATAATTTGAAGGAAGCAATGATAAAATATGTGTGAATTGATTGGTGACAATATTGTAAGTGGAATACTAGACGACATCAATGATAAAGTCGAAAAGAAGCCAACTCTTACAAGTATGAGGAACCAAGAACAAGGTAAGATAAGTTAGAGGTTATGTGTAGTAGAACACGACTCACAAATATTATTTTAAGTAACACAGTCTTCCAAGTGAGTTAGAACTGCAACACTTTCTCCTATAATTGATATTTATAACTAATACCGAAGTTTGCACAGTAGATTCAAAAATTAGTAGATAAACCTTGGCCATTAACTGAATGCATATAATATTATTTACTAGAGAGATCATTAAAGAGCCTACATTAAAAAAAGTGAAGAACCTGAAGTATGCTCAAAGTCAGGGAAATAAAGGTCATTGGGACTTGATTGGTATTAGTGGAAATTAAAGAAGGATAACGAACGGAAGGAAATATGGGACGACATTTAGCTAGCAGGAATTATATATAGGTCATGATAAGGAAAGATTTAGATGATTGATGTATGAGAAGCTATAAATTGAGCAATAAACAACTTTAGTAAATGACAAGCCTAATTCTGTATTTATTATGTCATTGTAAGGATTTCCAAGGGTTAGAAAGGAAGCAGGGCGGATTACGTTTCCCTAGCTAGATCAACACTTCATGGTAACATTCGTTATAAATGGATCTAATCGGAGTAACTTTAGGTTGAGGAATAATGGGCATAGTTCTATAGATTTCTCAGAAATTTAGTAGCCGGCAATAACTCACGACTCAAGGACTAAGGAATGTATTTCTCAAGGCTACTCAGTTTTAGGTATATGACAACATCATAGGTAACAAATAATTCATGATAGTTTTGCTATACAGTTTATACGCAGATTAGGATTCGAGACGAATCCATTTTAAGGGGGGTGAATGTAACACCCCGGCATGACCGGTCATACTCGGCACAACGTATCATTATGAATAACATCTTAGAATCCATAAAATAAATAAAAAAATTAAGTTTCACATCTTAGGAATCTTGTACAGAGGTTCCAAACAAATTTTCAATTTCAATACCTCATTTTAACTTAACAAAGTCAACAAACTAGTTTTAGTAATCAGCTATAACATTTTCGTCCGAACTTCAATTTTTATGAATTTTATATCGTCGAAAAGCTCAGACTAAGATCTATAACTTCTATGCTGGACATATTCCCAAATGCAATTAGAATTAAGTCAAAAATTACCATTTATGTGGATGCTATAGTAAATTCTATGGCTGCCTCATGATTTTGCCACTTGGCATGATTTTAACTAACCATTTATTTCTCAATAAATATCAACCCTAAGTATAAATTCACATACTATTCATTCATCCCATTCCAGATTCATCTTGGGAAGATATGGATCACCCTAGGTGTTTTATATCAGAGCATACACATGAATTATGCCGTGTTACAAGTATCATTCATGTTTTATATACTAATCAAGTTTATCAATTATAGATCATCGCATGAATAATTTCATTCGGCGAGTAATAATGCCAGCTAGATTCCAATATGTGAGTGGATATTTTTCTTTTATCTGGGAGTATTTATTTCAGATTATGATTTTACCGATCTTAATTTGATTAATCTATATTTGAAATTGTTGATTTCAAGCGAGTTGAAAATTATGATTTAAGCTTTTGAAAAAGCTCGGTTTCAGATTAATACTTTGACGATGTAAATGATTTCAAAGGTATGATTTTGGAGGCATGAGGGAAATGCACATTAGATGTAACTTAATACATATATGGAATTGATGGATATCGATAACCAATCAGGATATAGACATGTGCACACGAGATACAGGACTAGAGATGACAAATGCCTCTAGATCCTAGGTATAGGGCTAGTGGGATAGCGAGGCCCCTAGACCCGAATTTCAGAGACAAGTTGGTGGAACTGATAGCACCATTGTTTACTGGCTTAGTGTGGCTTGGTCTGTACGTACAATGCCCTAAGACCATGAGATTATTGTACAGATTGAGAGATGATTTTACAGATGGTTTTGCATATGGTTTTGTGAATGATTTTCACAAAGGTTTTGAAAATAAAATCCTGACTTATATCTTATGGATTCAGAGATAGACTTTTGAGACATGATTCTTTAAAGAGAATGGTTTCATAAAGGAGTTATCAAGAGAACTCATAATTTAGAGAGATTCCAAAAAATGTTTTCAGAATAGAAAAATTTGTTACTTAAGGCGATTTTGGTTTTAGAACCATGAGTTTTAGAAAATGATTTCGCTTCCGCTTTTTTTTTAAAAAAAAATGTCCACTCACTAGGTTGTTCAAACGATCTAACCCCCTCTCCCAGTGTTTCTGTATTGCAGGTACACCTAGAGGGCGAGCTCGAGAGGATGGATACTATTGGCAGTCACTTAGGTGTCGGGTCCACCAGGTTGAGTACATAACTCAGCATAGTCTGTGTCAAGTATAAATTGCACATCATACATTGTTGAGTATCTGTCTTTGAGTGTGTTCGTTATCAGAATTGTAATGTAATGTACTAATGAGTATATTATGTTGGATATTTGAGATGCATGTTATTGATAATTGAGTTAGGCAATGGACCATTTGCATGAGTTATGTCTGTAATGAGGTTAACAGTGTTGGTCACAGTTAGAGGCTCAGGGTGATATGGTGGTATATTCCCTGTCGGTAGCATCTCCAGTTAGGGGATGTTATATAGATGGTATCAGAACGTGGTCTAGGGAGTCAATGACCGCAGTGGCCAGAGTGCTGGGTTCTTGTATACGTAGTATGCCCGGGTTAATAGTATATGGTCTATTCCCTGCCCGTAGCATCTCCAGTTAGGGGATGTTACAATATCCTTTGGCTGAATTATGTAATGATAATTGGTGTTTGTGTGCTGAAAAATCTGGTTGTAATAGTCTAATTTAATAAAGTTAGAAGGGTGACGAAATTAGTAAGTTAGGTAGTGAGTGTAATGGTTGTGCAATCTGGTCAGGCTGTGTTATGTCGGCTATAACTTGAATTTCGGATTTCCGATTGATGAACTGTAAATTTATAAGTAAACTAGACATATTAAGGTTCAATATATCCAAACCTTAGAATTTTCTGATGAAAGATGAAATTATGGCTAATTCTCAAACAAGTCTGCCCTGCAGATGTTTTATTTTCCGTCTTACCTGAGCAGCCTGTGATGATATGCTTATACGTTGGGTTCTTTAGGTCAAAATCAAGATCCATAAAATTTTGAGTATACTGCACACATAAAACAGAATAACATAACCAAAATTCGGAATTTTTAGCCAAAAGACGAAGCGGAACTGAATTTTTGAGTTTGAGTGACCTCCTGCCACTGCACCCAGTTTTATTTTTCTGAATAGCCCCTGTATTTCAGTTTATAACTTGAGTTTTTGAAATTTGAATTGAGATCAGTAAAGATTGACATAACTAGACATAATAATATCTATTCTATTAAAATATCAGAACCAGATTCAATCCCAATTAGTTACAGTGAATTTTCAAAGTTAGGCAATAAGCAGTGAATTCTTAGCAACTAGTAGAATCTAAAGTTTCGCTCCCGCACTTGTGTAACTCCAAACTTTAGCCCGTAAAAAATTATTAGACCACACTTATAAGTTATTAACTCAGCAAAGTCAAGTATTTATGTATTGCATAATTTATTTATTGATCGGAAGTATATCTCGCAACTTATATTCTGATAAAATTTATCGATTTATAGATTATCGACAGGAACCGTGATTTTCTTCGACACCATGAAGTAGTGCCAGTCAATTTCCAAATTTATGAGTGGATAATTTATTTTCATAATGTTTTATTGATTTTATAAAGTTAAATGAATTTATTTATGTTTCATTTATACTATAAGATGAGACCAAGTTGCCAGAAGATTTGATGAATTAAAAATATTTTTAGATCAGTCGAGATAAGTATAATGTTTTTGATACCTTGAGATAATTTATTTTATGACTTTTTATAGATTGAAAAACCCAATCTCAGAGATTTTTGGAATTGACGGAATATGGAATTGACAGATACAAAGACAGATGCACATGTAGTTTCAAGACTAGGGTTTGGCGATATGTAACACCTATATATCCTAGTTTTAGGGCCATGATGGAGCATTGATTAGCGCTTCTGGCTCTAGTTTAGTGACTTGGGGGATGGCGATACGTAATTCCCTAAGGCACTAGTTAGACGTGTGGGGCGATGGCGATACGTAGCTCCCACATACGTTAGTTGTTTTCTAGATGAGATTTTTGAAATAACAGTTTTATGAAATACTTTTAAAAAGAATTAGTTTTGCAAGAGATCTCAGAGTTTTACTGTAAGAAAAAAGTTTCAAGAAATTTTTTGTAGAAAGAGTTTTGTTTTCAGACAAGAAAAAAGTTTCAGAAATATGAGTTTTTCTTGTAAAATGAGATGATTTCGGTTTCAGATTTTTTTTTCATAAAGTATTTTAATTCTCATTTTAAATTGTCCACTCACTAGGTCGTTCAAACAATCTAACCCCCCACTCTCCAGTTTTTCCTATTTTGCAGGTTACTCAAAGGACTAACCCGAGAGGATGGAGACTGATGGCAATTACTAGGATTATTGGTTTACTCATTATTTAGGTCTGAAGTATATGGTTCAGTCAATGTTGTAATGGTTACAAGTTATGTAAAATTGATTTGAGAGTCATTACTTGAGATTTTCAGAGTGGAAGTTACCAGAGTTTAACATAGCAAGTTCAAAGTCGCAAAGAACAAAGAGTGTAAGTGTGTGATTTGTTATTGTCAAATAATAAGAAAGTGTAGGCATTGCATTTTTGCATGTGAAACCCGATGATGAGTCTCAGTTGGAGGCACTACCTTTTTAGTTAAGGACATTGTGGGAAACGGTCGTCGGAAGGGAATCGGTATTTCGTTAGATCCTTGTTCACTTATTTAGCGTCAAGCTCACTTGTTGGACCCCCGTTTAGATCACCTTTGGCCCAGAAAAAAACCAAAACCCTTTTAATTTTGGCCCAAACCCACTAACCAAACCAACACAACACCTAACCTACCAAGACAAAGCCCACACCACCACCACTTAGGCCCACACACCCATCACCCAAATTAAATAAAATATTAAATTAAATATTAATTAGATAATGTAATTGAATTAAATAAAATAATTAAACCATTTACCAATTAAATAAAACATAAAATATAATCATACTTAATTTAGATAAATCAAATATATTAACTTCCTAACTAAACAAAATCATATACTAAATTAAAAAGATGTCATGCCTAATTAAATCACTCATAACAAATTTAAAGATATTGAATTCATAATCTAAACCAATCTTGTCTCCATCAAATCTTTGACTTTCCTTGCTCAACACTAAATCAAATCCCTTCCTTGTTAGACAAGGAGTAGCCCTATCCCTTCTCTATATAAACAACCCCTAACCAAGACATGCACTCCCCTAGCTCATACAAATAACTCACAAGCAAATCACAACAAAAAAGCCCTAGACATTACACGCAAATCACACAAAAGAAGCAACAAAATTTCTCTTCATCTCCTCCACTCCATAGCCGAAAATATCATAGCCCCTAAACCCCCACACATCACCGAAAATCTCCCCCATACAACAGCCCTCCATCACCGAAAATATACCCCAAACAACAGCCCAAATATACCCCAAACAGCAGCCCCTTTCAATTGAAAATAGCAGCCCAAATCACCCCCAAAACAGCAGTAAAATCCAGTTAAAACAGTCCCTAAAATCCTTAGAACAGTAACATAAAAAAATCCACTTATAATCCCTAAAATAATCACAAAAACTTCACTTAAAACCTTTAAAAAACACCAAAAATAGTCTGTTGAAACGTCAAAACAGTGACCTGAACAGTGAGCAAAAAATACAGAGGAAACATCAGCAAAATGGAGGCCAAACAGCAAGCAAAACAGCAAAACAGTGAGCTAAGACGCTAAACCAGTGAACCGGAGAAGTTGAGGAGCTTTACCCTTCCGATCTCCGTGAAACGCAAGTCTGAAAGTCGGTAAAAAAGCTTAGACCTGAGGGTCTTTTCCACCTTTGTTTTCTGTTTTATTTTTATTATTTATTGAGTATTGTTCGCATGATTGTTATGTTGAAATGCATGTTGTGGCCCTTGAGTAGATAAATATGCATGTATTACGAAATATTATATGTTGTGGCCTTGGAATAAAATGAAAGATGTGTCAACTCTCGCGGTATATCGGATGGAAACCCGGACATAAATTTCATAGCCGATTACGAATGGACGGTAGTATGATCTGTACTCGAGATAAAACTTCACGTACCGCTTGAGTAAACGACACCTTCTTTTGTTTTATACTGCTTTGATTTATTTATTTTCGTCATTTGAATTCCGCATGTTACTTGTTTATGCATGATGCAATCGAGTGCATGGGCTTAGTAAGTCGGATTAAAGGTCCCATATTTGGAGAGGTTAAAATCCTTTACCACGATGCTTTGCCGCGCCGGTTGATGTGTGTTTGGTTGGATGTAAGATATGTCCAATCAGACATACTAAGTTTGATATTATTGTCTTTATTCTTTGTATGCATGATGCGATCGAGCGCATGGGCTTAGTAAGTCGGATTAAAGGTCCCCTATTTGGAGGGGTTAAAATCATTTACCATGATGCTTTGCCGCGCCGGTTGATGTATATTCGTTTGAATGCAAGATGTGTTCAATCGGGTATACGAAGCTTCATATAGTTATCATTGTCTTTGTACGCATTGTAATGAAAGGCGCATGGGCTTATTGTGTTGGATTAAAAGGTTCTCCATTTGGGGGAAGAAAAGCCTAAAATGCTACCTTTACCACGATATTTGATGTGTCTTTCATCTATTGATTGCATCATCTATCCCTGTCTTGGCTCAACCTATTGTCATTGGTGTACACATATTCTCAGCCTTTGCACTTTCCTTTATTCACGCAAAATAAAACCAAGATACATGCACGCCCAGCCTCATCACACATATACCCCATTTAGCCAATTCACGAAAGTCAGTCCCCTCTCACGTACTTCCAAACACAGTCTCACACATGCAGCACACTTCCCCCACTGCCTTAAGATCCCACAAACGTGTCACAAACTGCACAAAATCCTTTAGCCCCACTCACGCCACTATCCCCTACTCACGAGTCACCTTAAACCCACACAAACACCCCCATTGCACTGCCCCTAAATCATGCACACTTGAACCTTCAACACCCACAAGCCATTCGCCTCACTTACAAGACCTCGCCCTAAACGCCACCTATTAGCCTCAGCCCGCGCGTAAAGCCAACTATACCGTTCATGCATGTATTATGAAATCCGATATAGTCATTCTTATCTTCGTGCGCATCGTAATGAAAAACATGTTTATTCCATTGGTTGCATCATTTACCTTAGTCTTGGCTTAACGCATTACGATTCATATATCCATGTTATGATAGCATTTGAGTATTATTTCTTATGGTATATCGGATGGAAACCCAGACGTAAATTCTGTAGCCGATTCCGAATGGACGGTAATGCAGTATGTACTTGGGATACAATTCCACCTACCACTTGGAAAAGTGCTCACATGTGTGTTTGTGTCCATATTAGTTATCTTCTTTTGCACCACGTCATAGCATGCTTACTTTAATGCCTAATTGCATCCTTAAGTGTCTTTTTGCATTATGTACTTAGTTGACTCTTTTATTTATGCATGGACATGTAATGGCTATTTGTTTATGATATGTCTATGAAATCACATGTTCGCCAATATTTGATTCGCCTTTATGTGTGCTTGCGTGGTTAGTGTATGCTTGTGTTTCCATGAAAACAATATGCCAATGAAGTTGTGTGTTCGTTGCTACTTTGATGTACTTTGTTCATATGGATTTAGAAGCATGATACTCTTGGAAAAAAGTGTTACTTAAGCTTGATTAAATTATTACACAAATCCTTTCATTACAAGTGCCATAAGTAAGGGACCATTCCGAACCCAACGGTTTGAGGTCTTCCCTGGCGAGGGGTGAGTGCGGCCATAAATCTCATTTTCCTGGTTCACACTGGGTGGCGACTCCATTATTCTCCGGTTTAGTCCCCCGTGGCTACTCCGTACTCCCGACTAGGCCGCCAGCCTATAACAGCATACGTCGTCCAGTTCTGTGTCCTACAGAAAGTAGTAGAGTTCAGTTAGTCAGTTAGTTAGTTAGAGGCTAAGGGTGATAGGGTGACCTATCTCATTCCGATAGCATCTCCGAGAAGGGGATGTTACATTATCGCCTAAGAACGTGTTTGGATTCCTAATGAGACCTTGGTTCTTTAGTGTGGGCTATGGCTTTAGTGTTGTCACAATACATCACAATAACATTATTACTATCAGAAATAACAACTAAGTCAGTGATGAACTTCGTTATCCAAATTGTGTCTTTAGCTGCTTCTGAAGCTGCTATGGACAGTTGTTGAGTCCGCTGTAGTAGTTTTTTTATAACACTTCCAACTTACTGCACCTCCAAATATTGTAAATAAGTATCCAAATTGTTATTTGCTATCATCTTTAATATATTGAAAGCTAGCATCACAATAGACCAACATTTTGAGCTTAGAACATCCTGTATAAATTAATAATATATCATTACTCATTCTCAAGTAGTTAAGGATTGTCTTGACTGCCGTCCAATGTGTTGGGGCGGATGTGGAACCCCTAGGGTCGGATTGGTGCCCAGTGCAGTGGAAGTGGGTCTAACTTGTGGATATCTAGCATGGCTGAATTTTTAAAATATTTTGATAAAATACCATATTTTATTACGAGTGTTTAGGAAAAAACCAGGATCTGAAAAAATGAAAATGGGATAAAATCAGAAAAACGCACATCGTCCGGGGCTGAACAGACTGCTTGTGTAGAATCAACTATTGCTTTGATCATATATATATATATATATAATATATATATATATATATATATATATATATATATATATATATATATATATATATATGCGTTTTTTAAATCAAATTATAAACCAAAATAGAATCCAAAAATAGAATCCCACAATGAAATGACTCATGAACAATTCTAGGTCACCCAAATGTGGTCAAGTGATTCTAAAATGGTAGTCTTAGCTCCAAGCTATTATCTAGAGTTCCAAACTCTACTTTTATATCTATGTCTAACATAAAGATTTTGTCCCAATTACAAACATATTTTGTTTATACTTCTAAAGCGTCCTAACAGAATTAATTAGCCTAATTTCAACAAGCTATGTTATTATATATCTACGACATAATGCATCACTATATGTCTCATTAATGAAAACTTACTGATGAAAAACATAGCTTTTGGATAAGATCAAACCTACCTAGTAAGGTTGATTCAAAGATCCAATATACTTCTCCTTGTTGAAATGTTGTGGAGAAATTCCAAAGTTAGCAAGCTTGACTCCAAGATCCAATCTTGTTTTCTCCATGTTGAAATATTGCAGAGATCTTCCAAAGCTTCTCTAAACATTTCTCTAACTTAGGCTAATTTATTTAATTCTTTCTTGGATTTAGCTTTCTCAAGCTTGATTAAAACATTTGCTCAAGCTTGCTATTTATAGCAAAATATTGGTAATTTTTAATTAATAAAAATTTTAATCAACTTTAATGTGGGCTTAATCTAATTTGTCAAAATATTTATAATTAGGTGTGACTAATCACCTTTGTCTACCACTTTGATTTAATCCAATTAAATCATGACAAACTTTAATTAATGGATTAGTTACATGTCTGTCATTTTGATTTAATCCAATTAAATCAAGCCAAATACACTTATAAATATATATTTACAAATTCCAAAATATCCTCAAATGGTAGAGATATTTATGAAATTACGACAAAACCCTTGTGTAATTTTGGATTAATCCAATTAGATAAAATTAAATAATCAATGTTATCCAAAAACACTTAACTATCTTAGTTGATAATTATAATATCGAATATTATTTATTATCACAAATTATCAGCTACCCAAGTGTTAAAGAGTACACTTCATATTATGAGACTCTCTAAGTTCAGACACGTCTGTCATATAAGACTAGCTAATATGTACACAATTCGGCCACCTCTGAATTCATGAAGAATACGAACAACCTTTTTGAATTATACAAGTCGAGGTTGTCATATATGTTTAACAATCCCTCCATCGTAGGCTATCTGAGTTGTGCTTAGGAAACATAGAATACACCATCAAGTTTCTATGGTGCACATCTCATATCGACATATCCATGATTCTTTACAACTAATATGAAATCTACCCTAGGTGATCGGCGTTTGCCAAAGTCTTAAGAATAATGACTAACTCACATGGATACCTAAACCACTTATGGTATACATACGGACCGACAGATCATATCTTGATACGCATTTGATTAAAGGGTGCATCAATCCACACCCAACAAACATCTAGAGGCCAGACCATGAAAGGTTTTTGACATACATGGCATCAAAGTGTGGAGTATCTCACACAAAAATCAATGTTTTCATATAGTCAATGAATTACATATGCTACTCGACTCGAGGAGATTCCTATTGACGGTGGTGTGTACTTCCAACTATTAGGAATCACATGTGAGTCATTCAGTATTCGTTTCAACGAATATCCACATGTATATACGAGTTTCCAAAGCTCATGATACATTGGGTTAAACTATTGGAACTTCAATTACAATATATGATATGTGCTAGTCTTCTAATTTATAGGAATTCGACCGTATTCAAAAACCAACGACTATGAATATTACTTTAAGAATAGTTTATAAAAAATAATATTATCCCAATATCGGACCATCTAGTGTCCACTATTACAACAAGACTATTCTAAGGTCGATGTCATTCTTAGCATATTTATACATTAATATAATATGCAAAATGACATTACCATTAATAAGGTTTCAAATGAAAATGTAGTTATTTTATTAATAAATAATAAAATATACAATATATTATTTAGATTGGCGTTCCAAGCACCAACTCTTCCTTTTGGTCGGGCCTTAAAGGTTTCCAGTTTTCCATCAGGCCCTCGCTTCCTTTTGTAAACCCATTTACAGCCAATAGGTTTAACTCTTTTAGGAAGTTCAACTAAGTCCCAGACTTGATTATCATGCATAGAATCCAATTTGAATTTCATGGATTCCTCCCATTTTCCCGAATCGATATCCAATATCGCTTCTTTATACGTAGTTAGATCTGTTTTCTCCAAGAGGAGAACATCAAGGCTCACATCAGATGTTAAAAATAATCTCTCATGGGGCTTTGATATTCTATTCAACTTACGTAGAATTTGTGTTGTATATCATTTACCTAGTTGGATCTCTGGTTACATCTCATTTTCCTTATTGCTGGGATCAAACTCATCAAGTTCAATCTTTCTACAATTCCTATTATTTCTCAAAAATTTATTTTCAAGAAAAGTGGCAAAGCGAACAACAAATACATTTCATTGCTCAAAATCGTAAAATTGATATCTCAAAGAATTTATTCCCCTATGGTATTAGTTTATCCCGCTTCGCACCTCTAATATATGCAAGACAACTCTAAATCTTTAAATATCTAAGACTTGGTTTTTTACCGAACCATATTTGATAAGGGGTCGTAAAAATAACTTTCAATGGAACCTCATTAAGTATGTAGGCAGCAGTAAATGAAGCATAACCCCAAAGATAATATGGAAGATCTGTATAGCTTATCTTGGAACGTATCATATCCAAAAGGTACGATTTCTTCACTTAGACACACTATTATGTTAAGGTGTTCCTGGTAGACTATTGGGCAAGAATTTCATTCTCTTTTAAATAACTTCTGAAATCATCACTCATGTATTCACCATCTCAATCTGTTTGAAGTCACTTGATGAATTTACCAGTTTATTTTTCTACTTCCTTTCGGAATATTTTGAACTTGTTAAATATTTCCGATTTATGTCTCATCAAATAGACATATCCATATCTAGACTTATCATCCGTGAAAATCATGGAGTATGTTGAACCATCATGAGCAGTATGATTTAATGAACCACACACATCGCTGTGTATTAGTTCCAATAAATCTTCAACACGGTGTCTAACACTAAGAAATAGGGTCTTTGTGATCTTCTTTTGGATGCATGAATCACAAATCAGATATGGATCTAAGGTAAGATTTTCAATCAAACCATCCTTAACCAATTTTGATAAACGTCTAACACCTATATGGCATAATCTCATATGTCATAATTCTGTATTATTTAATTCGGATCTTCTACTTGTATTTTCCTATACATTAAAGACATATCTATATGTTTCCAAAATATAGTGACCGTTAGATAAAGAATATTCACATATCAAATAGTTGTCTTTATCATATAAACATAAAAAAAAAACCATCTTTGATATTTATTTTATATCCCTCTTTATCTAATATCGGTAAATATATTATCTGTCTGATAAAAGAGGGTAATAATAGTCATGTAAATCTAATTTACATTCATTAGGGAGATTGAGAATAATTTTTCCTATCGCTTTGACATCCAATGTCTCGCCATTGCCAACTCTAAGCTGGATCTCCCATTTGTTTAGCCTTCCTTTAATTAACTTTCATAGCTTGCATAGAGTTGCAAATATGAGCAGGACTACCAGTGTCTAACATCCAACCATTATTTGCATCTAAGACTCATGAGATATCAATAATAGGAAAAATACAAAGCGTACATGGGGTTCATGCTTTTCCTTTCAACTCTGGACAATCTTTCTTCCAGTGTCTAGAATTCTTGCAGTGTAGACATGCATCAAGAGTACATGCAGTCTTGCAGTTTGTTTCTGTGAATATTTCTTCTTATTTCCAATTTTAATCTCTTAGACTTCCTAGAAGTCTTTGAAGAGCTTGTTCCACCATGGAGGTACAAAGTGGGATTCCTTTTCTTCAAATCATGTTCCACCGAGCGTAACATGTTGTGAAGCTATATGTGACTTGCATCGAATGCATCACAAAACCAACATATGTATATGGTAAAGAAGACAAAATCAGATTTTGGACTAGCCTTTCATTTATCATAATGTCATGTCATTCCATATATTGGATCTGGTCAATCATGTTCAGAACATGAATGCTAACCACTACTTCATTTTTTAGCGTAGCATGAGATAATCCCTTAGACCTCCAATATATCTCAATTTCTTGATTTTCTTCGAACAACTCCTTGAGTGTTCTTATAATGATCCAAGCATTTGGTACATTTATGCACTTACTAAGGAAATTATGAACAATTTTGAAAGACATTGGATTAAGCGTAACATACCTCAATCTTTCTAACTCCAAGACAATACAGATGTTCATTTCCTATTCAAAATTGTTCACGGCTCCTTGTAATTTATTAGAATCCAAAAGTCACGCTAATGGATTTGTGACAGCCATCTACAAGACAACAATTAAACACTAGCAGTATATTTTTCATTTCGAAATAAAAATACTAATACGATTATGGAATTTTAAATCTATTAGTGCCATCCCATTACTTTACGTAATTCCGTAATCTCCATTAACGGAAAAATAGAAATTTGACTATCAAAATTTCAAAGCTGGAAGTGGATCCCATGATATTTACTCCGGCCTCACACTATCGACGGTCTTGGCCTTTATAAACTCATTAGGTAGACCTTCGAGGTCAATCACATTCATATGTCTCCTAGTTTGATCCTGAACTGTTTCTTATCCTCACAATAATGACAGTATTGGATTAAGTTGTATTCCAGGTGTATACTTGTCAAAGTGCACTAATGAGCTTCGTACGTAAACCTTCACAATAATGACAGTATTGAGTGACTATGTTAACTCATCACGCTACATCTAATATTTTACCGGAGCGACCTAAGTTTTGAAGACTTAGATCCTTAAAATATCGACGTTCTTGGGCATAAATAGTAAGAACTCATTCATCTCCGTATTGACAAGACAAACCTTCCTATAATGCTCCAACATTATTAATACGATTACTTAAATAAAGTAATCACCTAATCATGAGAGATTTATGACAATCAAGTCATTAACATGTTTGGGACAAAATTAAAATTTTAATTTAAAAACATACAATGCATATCCAATATGACTTATGCATAATTAAATTACAACTATCATGGCATAGATTCAGAACACATGTGTTGTGTGGTTAAGACCTACTCTGATACCATTATGTTGTGGTGGATGTGGAACCCTAGGGTCGGATCGGTACCCTGTGCAGCGGAAGTAGGTCTAACCCGTGGATATATAGCAATGATGTATTTTTAAATATTTTAATGAAATACCATATTCCATTACGAGTGTTTAGGGAAAAACCCGGGGTCCAAAAATACCAAAACAAGACAAAACCGGAAAACACGCATCGTCCGGGGCTGAGCAGGCTGCTTGCGCAGCCAACATGCTACGCACTCTGCTGCTGGCAGTAGCATACTGCGAGCGTAGCGCAGTTTGCTCCGTTGAAGCAGCTACTACTTTGATCATATATATACATATATAAATTTCTAAAACTTTAAACACATTTTAAAATCACCCAAAATAATTTTAATTTCAAAATCAACCACAACACATGTTATACGAAAATATATATATATATATATATATATATATATATATAAATGTGTATTTTAAAAATCTAATTACAAATCAAAATAGAATCCCACAATGAAATAACTCATGAAAATTCGTGGTCACCCAAAGGTGGTCAAATGATTCTAGAATGGTAACCTTAGCTCCAAGCTATTATCTATAGTTCCAAACTCTAATTTAATGTCTATGTCTAACATAAATATTTTGACACAATTACAAGCATATTGTGTTTATACTTTCAAAGCGTCCTAACACAATTAATTAGCCTAATTTCAACATCAAGCTATGTTATTATGTATCTAAAACATAATTCATCATTATATGTCTTACTAATAAAAAACATAGCTTTTGGAGAAGATCAAACTTACCTAGGAAAGTTGATTCAAAGATCCAATCTACTTCTCGTTGTTGAAATATTGTGGAGAAATTCAAAAGTTGGCAAGCTTGACTCCAAGATCCAATCTTGATTTCTCCTTGTTGAAATGTTGTAGAGATCTTCCAAAATTGCTTTAAAAAATTCTCTAACTTAGGCTAATTTCTCTAATTCTTGCTTGTATTTAGGTTCCTCAAGCTTGATTAAAACCTTTTGCTCAAGCTTGCTATTTATAGCAAAACTTAGGTAATTTTTAAATAATAAAAGTTTTAATCAAATTTTATGTGAGCTTAATCTAATTTGTCCAAATATGTATAATTAAGTGTGACTAATCCCTTTTGTCTACCACTTTGATTTAATCCAATTAAATCAAGACAAAGTTTAATTAATGGATTATTTACATGTCTACTACTTTGATTTAATCCAATTAAATCAAGTCAAATACACCTATAATTATATATTGCAATTACCAAAATATCCTCAAATGGTAGATATATTTATGAAATTACGACAAAGCCCTTGTGTAATTTTAGATTAATCCAATTAGGTCAAAGTAAATAATCAATGTTATCTAATAACACTTAATTATCTTATTTGATTATTATAATATTGAATATTATTTATTATAAAAAATTATCGGCTACCCAAGTGCTCAACGAGTACACTTCATATTGTGGGACTCTCTATGTTCAGACTTGTCCGTCATTTAAGCGTAGCTAATATGTACGCAACTCGGCCACCTCCGAATTCACAAGGAATGTAAACAACCTTTCTGAACAATTCATGTCGAGGTCATCACATATGTTTAAAAATCCCTCTATCATAAGCTATCTTAGTTGTGCTTAGGAAACATGGAATACACTGTCAAGTTTCCGATGTGCACATCTCATCTCGACATGTCCATGATTTTTTACAACTAATGTGACCCACTATATGTGATCGGCTTTGGTCAAAGTCTTAAGAATCATGACTTACTCACATGGATACCTAAACCCCTATTGGTACATATACGAGCCGACGGATCCTATATTGATACGCACTTGATTAACGAGTGTATCGGTCCACACCCAATGAACATCTAGAGGCCAGACCATGAAAGGTTTCTAACAGACATGGCATCAAAGTGTGGATGATTTCATACAAAATCAATGTTATCCTATAGTCAAAGGATTACATATGCTACTCGACTTGAGAAGATTCCTATTGACGGTGGTGTGTACTTCCAACTATTAGGAATCACTTGTGAGTCACTCAGTAATCTCTTCAACGAATACCCATATGTCTATACAAGTTTCCAAAGCTCATGGTACATTGGGTTAAACCATTGGAACTCCAATTCCAATATACGACATGTGCTAGTCTAGTAAGTTTTATGAATTCGATTGTATTTTAAAACCAACGACTATGAATATTTTCTTTAAGAATAGTTTATAATAATAATATTATCCCAATATCAAACCATCTAGTGTCCAGTATTACTACAAGACTATTCTAAGGTTGATGTCATTCTTAACATATTTATCTATTAATCTGCTATGAAAAATGACATTACCATTAACAATGTTTGAAATGAACATATAATTATTTTATTAAGAAATAATAAAATATACAATACATTATTCAGATTGGCGCTCCAAGCACCAACTCCAACACATTATCGGGATTAGCCTAATATCTGCTAGAAAGACTTACAACAAAATACATATTAGGTCTTGTACATAACATAACGTACATGATTTATCCAATAGCTAAAGCATATCAAATCTGTTTCATGTGCTCAACTTCTTCAGAAGATTTATGGCACATCTCTTTAGAGAGATAAATTCTATATCTCATAGGCAAGTAATCTCTTTTGGAATATTCCATCTTAAAACTTTTCAGAACTTTGTCTATATACATGGATTATGAGAGGCCAAGAAAACTTTTAAATCTATCTTTACAGATCTTAATTCCCAAAATATAGGTTGCTTCTCTCAAATCCTTCATGGAGAATTTCTTGTATAACTATCGTTTGACTGATTGGAGCATTGGAATTTCATTTCCTATTATTAATATGTCATCCAAATATAATATTAGGAATACGACTTCGCTCTCACTAATCATCTTGTATAAACAAGGTTCATCTTCATTTTTAAAAAAATCAAATTGTTTGATTGTCTCCTCAAAATGAAGATTCCAGCTTCGAGATACTTAATTTAATCCATAAATGGATCGTTGTAGCTTGCATATCTTATTTATGTTTCCAATATAAATAAAATCTTCAAGTTTTACCATATACATATCCTCTATAGTTTTGACATCTATATCTCAAATCTCATAATCATGGTATGATGTTATTGCAAACAGAATCCCAATGGACTTTAACATGGCAACTGGTTAAAAAATTTCATCATAATCATTTCTGTTAATGTATTTATAACCTTTTGCCACCCGTCTAGCCTTGTAGGTTTGAACTTTGTCATTTACATCTGTCTTTCTTTTAAAGACCCATTTATACCTAATGGGATTGATCTATTCAATTGCATCTACTAAGTTCCAAACTTGGTTGGTATGCATCAAATCCATTTCAAATTTCATAACTTCAAGCCATTTAGAAGAGTCAATGTCAGACATTACCTATGTATAACAAGTAGGATTATCGTTCTCATTGATAAGCACATCATGTTTACCTTCTACGAGAGATCTATATCTTCCTGGCTCATATTATATTCTATTAAAATTCATAGTTCTTGAACTTGTAGTTGTTCCACCGTCAATCTTTTGTGAGTTAAAGGTAATTCAATGTTCAAGTTCCAGTCTACTCCTACTATCTATTCTTAGAGGAAACTCATTCTTTAGAAAAATAGTGTTGCGTGAAACAAACATCTTTTGTTCACTTGGATCGTGGAAGTAGTATCTCCTTGTTTCTTTTAGATACCCCATAAATTTATGATTAATTGACCTTATATCCAGCTTGTCAACAGGAAATTACTTCATATAAGCTTCACAATCCCAAATTTTTTTAAAGTTGAGATTGGGCCTGTAGATATTGTATTTTTACGCATAACCCAATGATGAGTCTCTTATGGGGGCACCACATGAAGGTTTGGAAAATTCCAAGGATAAATGCTGGAACGAAAAGGAACTTCTGAGAATTCGGAAAAATAGCCAAGTCCAGGTCGGACTTCACCTATGTCCAGCCAATCTTTTCTCAGTCCATAATATCTGACTGGACATATGTCTTAAATACTAATTCTTACTGGACATATGACAAGCTGTCAATGAGTGTGCAGATTATCAATTACTAGAATCATAGATCTGATTAATGTCCGACCAGACATATATTAGGATGTCAACGAGTGTGTAAAGTTTCAATTATAGAAATTACGAGATTTGATTAATATCCGGCCGACCTTTCTTGTGAAATAAAAAATTTTTGATCGGACATAGATCGAGTTGCAGCTGATAATGTAGATTGAAAAATCAATGGAATTAGAGAGGGGATATTATTTCCCTTTCCCTTTTTCAATCCAGCTTGAGAATTATAAAAAGGAACCCAAAATTCTTCACAAGAGTCTTAATATGAAATCTGAGTGGAAAAACTCTAGTCTTGAAACTCTAGTATGAAACCTTAGACAGAGTCTGAGAGAGAAAAACAATGAGTATAATCTATGAATTTCTTGGCGGTTTCCCCTTCCGGTAAGAAATTAGGCAATCGTCCAACTTTCAGAGGTGTTTTAGAGCTAGCTACACCTAAGGTATGACCTGAGGGCTCCCAAATTTTATTTCTATTGTATTTTTTATTTTTTATTTTTTATTTGACATAACATAGTATCTCTGCCCGGACATGCATAATATGTAAGAAAAAAATGTCCGGCCAAATCTGAAAAACATTTGGCCGTGTTACGATTATTATTTTTTTCATTGTGTTATTATTGTTGTTTCTATTTTATATTCGCTTTATTATTTCCATGTTATTTCTAGTTTGTAATTATTTTTGCAATGCATGATTATGTATTTTGTCTTACTGGTTCATATAAAATATTCAACCAGACTTGAGATACGTCCGGCTAGACATTCATAATGTGAAATATATCCGGCCAGGCTTCTCCAAATCCAGGTCGATGAGATATGTACCCTATTCAGTTTAATTATTGTTTTATTACAATTGTCTCTACTTTACAGTTTATTTATTGTTGCCATGTCATTACTACTTCATTATTACTGTTAGCTATGTATGATTCTGTGTTTTTATCTTTCTAGTTTACGAAGAATATTTGGTCAAACTTGAAATATATCCGGTCGGACATTAATAACATGAAAATGTTTGGCCAGGCTTCTCTGAAGCCAGACCGGTGAGATATGTGCTATATTTTATTCAATTAGTGCTTTACTGTTACTTTGACAATTTCTAGATGCTTATGACTTTCAAATTTATTATTTTATCATTTTTTTGATTATTAATGATTGCACTATTGTATGCTTTAAACCATTATTGCATGATGTTATATTATAAGGCTTGTCTATACCTCTATTCAAACCTGAGTATTATATTAGCATCCATATGGGACCATTCCAAACCTAAACGGATTTCAGGTCGGCCCTTGTGAAAAGGGTAGTCCAGCTTTAAATCATTACTAATGTCTTATACTAGGTGGCGACTTCATCATTCTCCGTTAGTCCCCCATGGGCTCTCCATACTCTCTATAGGTTGCGATCCTAACAGTGTCATTGTTTCAAGCATCATAGGCATGGTGGTAAATCTCACATCGCTCCTACAGATGATGACTCTATTAGGGATAGAGAATCGGCCTCGAAAAATGCCTTGTAGTATTCATGAGGAGACTGAGGTTAACCATGTCTTCATTTTTTAAGAATACCATTTCAAGCCCCGATGGCGTTACATATCATGAAATCACTTTCAATCAAGGTGATGGATTATTATGTGATGATAACCATCACTTGTTGGCATGTACCTTCGAGTATAAAAAGTGTGTTCATTGGTCGATTGTACCCTTGGGTAGGGAGACCTAATTATGGACAAACCTTCGTCGATGAGAGCCTAAGCCTGAAACCTAGAGTAAACTTATATGTAAACCAATAGTTGTTTCTCTATAGAAATAAGCCTCTGTAATACTTGTTTTTGAGCCCTAACCATTTGAGGTCATTTAATCTTTTTCCTATGGAAGATAAACTTGTTGGGCCTTTAACTGGGATAAGTTTGTGTTTCATGATGATTTCGTTAAATACTTTGAAATATCAACGAGCCAAGTTGTACGAAAACTTTAATGGGTCTGAATTTTTAATTATGATCCAGATGTGCTAAAAACATGTGTTGGGTACCTATATTGGCTTTATCCAGAAGGGTACGATCTGATTTTTTCCATTTAGATATTCTTAAATGTTTCAAAGCCCTTCCCCTCATGAATAAGAAAGATATTTGACTTACCACGTGTGTGGGAGGAATAAAATTGGAAGGATATATGCTAATGTTTGAGCATATTATGCCTTGCATGCATACATGCATCATGCTAACTTTTTTTGGATGGAGCCATCATAGCGGCATATTGGGTTAAATAAGAAGGTGGATTAGTCAAAAGATAATTAACAAGCTCAGAAATGGCCAACAACGAAGGTTCCTTTACAAATCGATTGGAAGCCAACATGGATAAGATTACAGAACAGCTGCATAACCTGGCCAATACTATGACCAACTTGACGGCATCTTGGGCAGCAGGGGCTGAAACTGGTGAAATGAGTCACAAAAAGCCTACAAATAGGATAACCGAAGAAATTCGAATTAGGGTAGGTGTATTTGGTCTTAACATGAGACTTGCATCGCTAATACTTACGCCAATCAGTACGCTTTGGTTTTGGTCGTCCGGGACTTTGACAGGTTTTGTGTACTCCTCTTCTGGGTTTATTAAGAATCATAGTGTATTGTGTGTGATGTCAAGATGGAAGTGTCATTTCAGTCATATGAAAATGATGATCACGTAGGGATATAGAACTGGTACTCTAATATGTTGCAACTATCGAGATAATATGACAATGTCATGATTATCCGATTAAAGAGACTAGTTGCTAGTGATCAGATATATATTTCGTACGGGGTAGACACAATTCCAGCCCCAAGCCTAGCATGTGACATCCGATACTGGAACGTAATACGCAATAACATTATATATTATACCTGATATAGATTATATATTCTTTGTTGAATATTTCTGGAGAATTGGGTAGGCACGGTGTTTTGCTAGAAGCCAACCATGTCTTGTAAATCGATAAGAATGTGGTACGAGGTACGCACGTGTTCGGATAGTCCGACAATCGGATTTACGGCCAACATATCAAGGGATCACTTGGGTTGCTTCCCAAAGATTCACCAATGACATTTGACTCGAACAGAATTAATCTAGGATTAATTATAAGAGAGAGAAAATTAATCTGGGATTAATTGCGGTAAGAATTAATCCACCAACTTACATCACTTGTCTATCAAGTGTCAACTTGAGTGATGGAAGTGTTTGGAGGCATTAATTGCCATTTTCCCTCCAACACTTTTGATTTTTCTTTTGGTAAAGCATATACCAATTTTTGAGTTTGACTTTTCATAAGTCGTAATTGTTTTAGAAACAAATACAAAGAAAACATAAAAGGATCTCTCTCCCTCTCCATTGGCCGTGAACTTCAAACTTCCTCTCCATTGATTTTGCTTCAAAATCAAACCTTGCTAGCACATAAGGAGTCTTGTGAGGTGATAGGAAATCTCATCCTTTGGTTGCATTCAACATTGATAGCTTGGAGCTTCCGAAACAGAAAGATTTTTGAAATCCTACATCCACTCATTGTAAGTATTTTTCCGCAACTTCTTTGATTATTCACACATGAAATCATGACTTATAGATTATTCGCATGTTCTAGGAACACCTACATTACTGCCATGGTCAAGGTGGGTCCGATAGAAGATGATGTGGAATTCACGGTCTTGAATATCCTGACCACTTTTACTTTACTCCTAAGAAGGTCATGGTTTCATAAGCTTGGAGGGGTACCATATATGCTGCACTAGGTAATTAACTTTCCGTATAAAGGGGAAATCATCATTGTTGGGGCAATAGCAGGCAATTTTATGGCACCTTAGAGGTCCAGTATTTTATGATATTCTAGGTCGTAATAATCTTTAAAGAGTGGGTAGATCCTAATATGGCTAAGATCATGGAGAAATTGAAGTACAAACCTAATACTGGACTGTGGGCAGGATTTCATGGGGCAGATTGCCAAGAAAGGGCCAGGTTACCACTCAGATTAAGAAGAGACAAAACCCAAGAAGGAATAGATGAAACTGATGGATTTCTTTATGAAGGCCAAGTATCAAGGAGCTCCAGAGTCGTGCAAAGTCAATGGTATCACTATACCACGCTTCAAAATATTTACTTATGTGTTAGACTAGGAAGAAGGTCTGATGTTGAAGAGACAAAGAGTTGATGAGCTAGAGAAGGAAATATAATATAGCTAGGAGGAATAATTTTTCCAACTCGAAGGGCTGACACTGGAAGAGTCAGCGGCAATCGAATGAAAATAATATTATAAGAGTATTTGTGCACACGAAATTTTCAATTGTAACCTTGGATTACAGATTAATAAGATGAATGATTTTGCTTACTCGTCTGACTATTTTCTTTTAGCTCGCATTATAACATATATGACATGAGAATATTTGACATTAATTCAACTAAAACAAAGGCATTTAATCTTGGTACATGTGAAACAAATACAAAGAAAACACAAAAGGCTCTCGCTCCCTCTCCCTTGGCCGTGAACTTCAAACTTCCTCTCCATTAATTTTGCTTCAAAATTAAACCTTGCTAGCACATAAGGACTCTTGTGAGGTGATAGGGAAACTCATCCTTGGGTTGCATTCAACATAGATAGCTTGGAGCTTCCGAAACGAAAAGATTTTTGAAATCCTACATCCACTCATTGTAAGTATTTTTCCGCAACTTCTTTGATTATTCACACATGAAATCATGACTTATATATCCTTGGCATGTTCTAGGAACACCTACAATGGTATCATGAGCCAATTTTAAGTATGATTTGTTTTAGGGTTATATACTTTAATTTGGGTATTTTTGCTTGGAGCTTGATTTTTCCAAATTGATTGTTTGGTTATGCTTAGATTATGATAACTTAGAGTTATGCATGATTAGATTTGAGAAAAATTAATTGGATCCATTTTCCCAAAAAAGAAAGCTTGGCCGAATACACCTAATGAATAACTCACGGTGATTATTTGATTTTAGACCATTGGATGTGTTTAAAGCATGATATGTATGTTGATTGTTGATTTAATTAGATTGAAATCAAAATTGGTTAAGATTATACTAAATTTCCATGAGCATGATAAGCATGGAATGAGTTGTTTTGCTTCAATTTGTGTTGGACATGAGTTGATTAATTAAAGCATGATTAATTAGTTTAATTGGTGTTTTAAAAATATTGGCTTAACTAATTAATTATGGTTATTACACTTTAATTAAAATTAATGTGAAATTTAGAATTTTGTATTAATTAAAATTAGTCTTTAATTTTTAATTGGGCTAATATTGTTGTATTTGGGCTTAATGGGCTTGGTTTAGGACAATTGGATTGGATCCAAATTGGGCCTAAAACCATTCCATAAAGTCCAAATAGAATAATTGGGCCTTTAAATATTTAATTGGGCCTAATGGGCCAAAATTAATTTTATGGCAAATGGTGATTCCTTATTGGCCTTTGGTTGCCAAAGTCCATGCCTTAAGAATTAATTAAAAGCCCATTGGACTTTAATTAAATTAACATTGGATATTAATTGGGTCTTTGAGAACCATAAAGATTGGATTTAGAATCTAAGTCTAAAAGGCACTAAAAGAAATGTAATTATTTAATTTGGAATTAAATTAGACTTAGTATTGAATACAAATTAATTGGATTTAAAATTGTAGTTCGATATAATTCAAGAATACGCATTTTGAGTACTTATTCTTAAACGAGTTGGACTCGCGCCAACCAAATCGTTGTTTAAACATTGGATGGTCATTAATTCAAAGATTAATTAATTAGATTAGATTGATTGAATAACATGTTTTGTGTGAATACATGGATGTATTGTATGAATAATGTATATCGGATGGATATTAGAAGGGTGAGGGTAATTTTGGAAATTATTGTAATAAATTTAGAATTTATTAAATTGGACATGTGTGTCCAGCCTATTATCTCTATTCTCTTTGTATTTCTCTTCTCACCAATTCCCCTCAATGGAAATGAGGTTTCTTTAATGTATTATGTAATTGGGTAGAAGTTAGAATAGTGCTAGCGGAAGAGAGGAAAGTGAGATTTGTTCTAGGAACAATTTGTTAAATATCCATCCGCATATCATTATTTTTTATTTTGCGCCTTAATATGCTTTTAGAATGCATGTTTAAAGGTGTATGATGAGACCTAATCAAAGATAATAAATTGGCTAATTTACATGAAAAACCCTCTCTCAAATATTAAGCGTTTTCCTTCCCTTGAGTGGTTCTTTCTCAAGATCCAAGATTGGCATTGGCTTGTTGGCCAAAGTCAAGATCAATGTCCATCGCGGATGTGTTTGAACCACAAAGGCTTTGATATAAATCGCATGTCTTGGGCAGTTGTGACTTGTTGGCCAAAGTCAAGGTCACTTCTTGTTCATCGATTTGGATTACGAAGCTTTCCACTGTCAATGGGTCCCGCTTAACTGGAATCATTAAGCTTGTTGAGCCAAAGCCAAGGCTTAGTTGATTCAGAGGAAAAGGTTAGGAAAATATTGGATATATTGACATATATATTGTATATATATTTCAGACTTGGAGGTCCACCTATCGGATCTAGGAATTGGATGAGATCCAATTGATCTTAGAGATCTATCTAATTAAGTATCATACAGCTTGTTGGCCAAAGTCAAGGTTGTGTGTTATTTAACGGGATCCTAGCCCACTAGGAAACAAGGTTTCCTGAGTACTCTAAAGAGGGTTAGAGGCTCGTAAAAAAATAGTGGGAGACCAGTATTGAATTTGCAATTTCATTCAAATACTTGTCCAATACGCGCTTTCAAATTATTTTCATCATTTTATATATTTATATTAGTTGGACTAATATTTTATTATTTTCTTGTAACAGTTGGACTGTACCCAAAATCTTTAATTGAATAGTTAGACTATTGTAATTAAGATGGCTGGAAAGGTCAATGTTAGAAACATTATCATGGGCGAAAATGTCTTTAATGGTGCGAACTTTCCTGACTGGGATATGAACATCAGGATTTTCCTAGGGGCTGAGAGATTGTTCTATACGATAGAGAGACCTCTTGGGCCTAAGCTCGGAATTGAGCAGCAGCTTGAGATTTAGAAGACTCACAGTGATGACAACTCAACTACTCAATCTGTCATGCTTGCTGCAATGACCCCACAATTTCGTCGTCAAAACAAGGGATTGGATCTCTACGAAATGATGTTGAAATTGAGGGACCTTCACCGATATAACCTTAGATCGCAGAGGTACGAATTACAGAAGAAGCTCTTTCGCTCTCGCATGTCAGAGGGTACATCTGTTGAGCACTATGTATTGCAGATGATTACTGACATCGAACAGCTGGAACAGTTAGGCATACTCTTCGAGGCTCAGACTTCCATAGATTTGATCTTACAGTCTCTTCTGATAGCTAGAGCGGGTTCATCATGAACTTTAATATGATGAACCAAGAAAATACTCTTGGAGAGTTGATGGCAATGCTGAAAGAGGTAGAAAATGAGCTTTTGAAGGGAAAAAAATGCGAGGAGAACTTTGCTTCGACATCTCAGAATGCCAAGGCTTGGCTGAAGGCTTCTGGAGGTGTGAAGAAGAAGAAGAAGAAGAAAAGAAAGGGCAAGGCCAAATCATCAAAGTCTTCTGGGAAGGCAAATGACAAATCCCAAGATGTCTGTCTACAATGTGGCAAATGGGGTTACTAGAAGCGTGACTGCGTGAGTACAAGGCGCACATGAAGGAAGTGAAAGAGGGCAAGGCTCCGGCTTCATGTATGTTTTTTATAGAGATAAACATGTCTACTTCTAGTTTTAAAAATTGGATTTTTGATTCTGGTTGTGGTACTCATATTTGTACTGATGTGCATGATCTGGAGATTAGCAGGAGACTGGCTTCATGAGAGATCGACCTCTGAGTTGGAAAAGGGACTAGAGTCGCCGTTTTGGCTGTTGGGACCTACATTTTGGAACTGCCAACGGGGCATGTACTTAATTTATCAGACTGCTATTATGTACCTAGTTTGACTATAAACATTATATTTGTATCTTATTTAACCCAATGTGGGTATTCTTTTGTATTTAGAAACACCGAGTGTTTTGTTTATAAAAATAATTTTGAGATATGTAGTGCTGATGTTAATAATGGTCTTTATATTTTGAATATAAATCAATCTCAAACATATAACATGACAAACAAAAGGCTTAAATTAAGTAACAAAGATAAAACTTATATGTGGCATTGTCGTCTGGCACACATTAACAAGACTCGTATATCCACACTTTCGATGAGTGGGTACTTGGACGGATTTGATCCAAATTCAAATGACGTCTGCGAATCTTGTTTATTAGACAAAATACCTAAAACACCTTTTAGTGGTAATGGTGCACGTGCCACCGAACTATTAGCCCTTGTTCATAGTGACGTATGTGAGCCCATATCTAGCCAGACTAGAGGTGGATATGAATACTTCGTAACCTTTACGGATGATGCATCGCGTTATGGTTATGTGTATCTTATGAGACACAAGTCGGAAACCTTTGAGAAATTCAAAGAGTTTCGACATGAAGTAGAAAAACAGACCGATAAAAGTATTAAAACATTACGATCGGACCGTAGTGGAGAATACTTGAGAAATGAGTTTCTCGATTACTTGAAAGAGTATGGTATTCTTTCACAGTTGACTCCTCCCGGAACACCTCAATTAAACGGTGTGTCCGAAAAGAGAAATTGAACTTTATTGGACATGGTAAGGTCTATGATGAGTCGCAAAGAGCTACCAATTTCCTTCTGGGGATATGCATTGAACAGTGCAATACTTATTTTGAATAAGGTTATGTCAAAGTATGTTCAATAGACTCCATATGAAATATTGACAGGAAAGAAACTGAGATTCTCATTCCTGAAGATTTGAGGATGCTGGGCATACATTAAACATTTGGATGGTACCAAACTAGAACCCAAATCGGATAAGTGCCTATTTGTAGGTTATCCTAGGGAAACCAAAGGATATTACTTCTACCACCCACAAGAGAACAAGGTATTTGTTGCTCTACATGCGGTTTTCCTTGAAAAGGAATTCCTAAATACAGTGGTAAGTGGGAGGAAAGTAGAACTCGATGAAAGTCGGAGTGATACTATTCCTGGCACCAATTCCCAAACGAAACACGAATAGTTCATCAGGGATGAAACTGTACCACAATCTTCTAATACACAAGAACCACGTAGATCAGAGAGAGTCGGAAAACAACCTGAGAGTTATGGGTTTCTGATCTCACCTCACGTAGATATTAATTTTATTGAGGACAATGAGCTGGCTACGTATGAGGAAGCGATACAAGGTATCGACTTCACTTTATGGCAAGATACCATGAACTCCGAAATGGATTCCATGTAGACCAACCAAGTCTGGACACTGGTTGATGCACCAGAAGGTGTAAAGCCTATTGGTTGTAAATGGGTCTTCAAGAAGAAGACTGACATGGATGGCAACATACAAACGTACAAAGCTAGGCTTGTAGCGAAAGGGTCAACGACATGGTGTCGACTACGATGAAACTTTTTCACTTGTTGCCATGATTAAATCCATTCGAATAATGCTTGTTATTGCTGCATATTTCGATTATGAAATATGGCAAATGGAGGTCAAAATCTCTTTCCTTAAAGGAAACCTTTTGGAGGATGTTTATATGCAATAGCCTGACGATTTTGTCATACCAAAACATGCAAACAAGGTTTTCAAGTTAAATCGATCAATTTATGGATTGAAGTAAGCATCGCGTTCTTGGAACCAACGATTTGATGAGATCATAAAAGAATATAATTTTGTTTAAAATGAAGATGATCCTTGTGTATATAAGAAGGTTAGTGGGAGCGGAATGACATTCATTGTCCTTTAAGTAGATGATGTATTCCCATGCTACAATCGATGAAAGCTTGGCTTTCATTAAAATGCTCCATGAAAGATCTGGGAGAAGCAGCTTTTATTCTGGGAATAAGAATCTACAGGGATAGATCTAGAAAAATGCTTGGACTCTCTCAGAGCTCGTATATCGATAAGGTGTTGAAAAGATTCAACATGGATCAGTCTAAGAGGGGATTTTTGCCAGTGTCACATGAAGTCTCTCTATCTATGGACATGTGTCGTAAAACTCAAGATGAGAGAGACAACATGAGTCGGATCCCGTTCGCTTCAGCATTCAGATCGCTCATGTATGCCATGATATATACGAGACCTGATGTCTCGTATGCTTTGAGCATGTGTAATCGCTATCAGGCCGATCCAGGTGATGGTCACTGGTTGCAGAAAAGAACATCCTTAAGTATCTTAGATAAACTAAGGATGCTTTCTTAATCTATGGAGATGGAGAACTTGAGGTAACTGGGTTTACCGATGCAAGTTTCCGAACCGATAAAGATGACTGTAAGTCACAATCCAGGTACATATTTTATTTGAACAACGGAGTATTGAGCTGGAAATTTTCCAAGCAAGAGACTGTTGCCAATTCAACAATAGAAGCAGAATATATCGCTGCAGCTGAGGCAGCAAAAAAGGCAGTTTGGATCCTTAAATTCCTAATTGGATTAGGAGTAGTTTCGTTAGCAGCTGATCCCGTTCCTTTGTATTGTGAAAAAAACGGTAGGGGTGACAATTTGGGTCAGGATTTGTTTATTTGTTCTATTCGATTCGCTTTAAAGCGAATACGGGTTTGAAAAATGGATTCGTTTAATAAATGGGTCAATTTGATTCGATTCGTTTATTAAACGAATCGAATACGAATTTAAGCTCATTGATTCGTTTATTCGTTAAGGATTCATTTTATTATTTTTATTTACTAGTTCTTGTTAATTTTCAATTAAGATTCAAGAAATTATAGCTAATTATCATAGAAAAAAGTAATATTTTCGATATTTGGTGAGATATTTTTAGCAAATATATTAATTACATATTTCATATGTATATATTTATGAAGAATTAATGTAAATCAAGTGTGGTAAATTATTTTATTAAATAATATCATTGACTTAACGAATAAACGAATATTCGTATTTGATTTGTTTAATAAACGAATCGAATTCGAATCCTAGTATTAGGATTCGTTTAATAAACGAATCGAATACGAATCCATCATATTTTGATTCGATTCGTTTAGGATTCGATACAAATTCGTTTCGTTGATTCATTTTGCCACCCCTAAATAACAGGGCTATAGCAGAGGCTAAGGAACCGCGGTCTCATCAAAAATCCAAGCATATACTTCGATGTTTCCATCTGATTCATGAAATCATACATCGTGGCGATGTAAAGATCGAGAAGGTCACATCAGATGACAACAATGTAGATCCGCTGACGAAGGCTATTTCTCAGCAAAGGTTTGAGCGACATGTACATAATTCAGGTGTTAGATAATTGAGTGATTGGCTATAGGCCAAGTGGGAGATTGTTGGATAATTATGACTAATAGCATCACTATTTGTAAAAGACATTGTGGTTTTTGTACGAATTAACTATGTAACAAAGGAAATTGCTATTTTATCATTGTAATTAGATTACTTGAATATATAAATGATAAGAGTCCTTATGATTAGTTCCGGATTAATAAGATATGAGACAGTATCAATCCACGAAAGGTTTAATCATTAAAAATCCCTAGTCGTAGTATTATCGAGACTGGACATCGATAATATGTAATAGGCTAATATTACACTTGTGCGCGTTATAGAAGTGTAACGGCATAGTTCTCATATATTTGGGTATTGGATACTCATGCAAGTGTAATAGGAGGTTCTGTTTACCGATGGTACAGAAACAGCTTCGTTCTGGATAGACCCATCAGAATCCCATTGGTAATATGACTATTTGTCTATGGGAATCCGAATCAGGGTAGCTGTATTTTGTCTTAACCTGAGACTTGCATCGCTAATACTTGCGACAATCAGTACTCTTTGATTTTGGTCGTCCGGGACTTTGACAGGTTTTATGTACGACTTTTCTGGGTTTATTGCGAATCGTAGTGTATTGGGTGTGATGTCAAGATGGAAGTGTCACTTCAGTCATATGGAGATGATGATCACGTAGGGATACAGAACTGGTACTCTAATATGTTGCAACTATCGGGATAATATGACAAGGTCATGATTATCCGATTAAAAAGACTAGTTGCTAGCGATCCGATATATGCTTCGTACGGGGCAGACACAATTCCAGCCCCAGGCCTAGCATGTGACATCCGATACTGGATCGTAATACGTAATACATTGTACACTATGCCTCATATAGATTATATATTATTTGTTGAATATTTCTGGAGAATTGGGTAGGCACGGTGCTTTGCTAGAAGCCAACCATGTCTTGTAAATCGGTAAGAACATAGTACGAGGTACACACTTGTTCGGATAGTCCAACAACCAGATTTACTGCCAACATATACATGGATCTCTTGGGTCACTTCTCAATGATTCACAGATGACATTTGACTCGAATCAAATTAATCTAGGATTAATTGTAAGAGAGAGAAAATTAATCTGGGATTAATTGCGGCAAGAATTTATCTGGGATAAAATTCGATTAGAAGAGAGAGAACACAATTAATTTAGAATTAATCGATTTAATAATATATTGGATATATTAATTGAAATTAGATTTCAAAGCGGAATTAAACTTGAATTTTAATTCGGGCAAATGAATTAATTTAGAATTAATTCGCGAGCGACTTTTATAATAATTTTGTGAGGCACTATTATTTAATTAAATTGGATTTAATTACGTCGCGACGAAAAATTCGTTTAATTTGATTAAGCGAACCCGAGCCCGAAGTGTGTTGAGCAAGCCACTTGAATTTTGAATTAAAGTGGGTCCCACCAACTTACATCACTTGAGTGATGGAAGTGGTTGGAGGCATTAATTGCCATTTTCCCTCCAACACTTTTGCTTTTGCTTTTGGTAAAACATATACCAATTTTTGAGTTTGAATTTTCAAAAGTGGTAATTGTTTTAGAAACAAATACAAAGAAAACACAAAAGGATCTCTCTCCCTCTCCCTTGGCCGTGAACTTCAAACTTCCTCTCCATTGATTTTGCTTCAAAATCAAACCTTCCTAGCACATAAGGAGTCTTGTGAGGTGATAGGGAATCTCATCCTTGGGTTGCATTCAACATTGATAGCTTAGAGCTTCCGAAACAGAAAGATTTTTGAAATCCTACATCCACTCATTGTAAGTATTTTTTCGCAACTTCTTTGATTATTCATACAGAAAGATGATGTGGAATTCACGGTCTTGAATATCCTGACCACTTTTACTTTACTCCTAAGAAGGCAATGGTTTCATAAGCTTGGAGGGGTACCATATATGCTGCACTAGGTAATTAACTTTCCGTATAAAGGGGAAATCATCATTGTTGGGGCAATAGCAGGCAATATTATGGCACCTTAGAGGTCCAGCATTTTATGATATTCTAGGTCGTAATAATCTTTAAAGAGTGGGTAGATCCTAATATGGCTTAGATCATGGAGAAATTGAAGTACAAACCTAATACTGGATTGCGGGCAGGATTTCATGGGGCAGATTACCAAGAAAGGGCCAGAATACCACTCAGATTAAGAAGAGACAAAACCCAAGAAGGAATAGATGAAACTGACGGATTTCTTTATGAAGGCCATGTACCAATGAGCTCCAGAGTCGTGCAAAGTCAATGGTATCACTATACCACGCTTCAAAATATTTGCTTATGTGTTAGACTAGGAAGAAGGTCTGATGTTGAAGAGACAAAAAGTTGATGAGCTAGAGAAGGAAATATAATATAGCTAGGAGGAATAATTTTTCCAACTCGAAGGGCTGACACTGGAATAGTCAGCTGCAATCGAATGAAAATAATATTATAAGAGTATTTGTGCACTGGAAATTTTCAATTTTAACCTTAGATTACAGATTAATAAGATGAATGATATTTCTTACTCGTCTGACTATTTTCTTTTAGCTCGGATTATAACATATATGACATGAGCATATTTGACATTAATTCAACTAAAACAAAGGCATTTAATCTTGGTACATGTGAAAATCCTAAAAATATATTACTTGCAAATGAGTTTACCCCTGAAGAGAGAAAATAGTTAGAAAAATTATTGAGAAAATATGCAAAAGTATCCACCTGGTCCTATAAAGACAAGCCCAGAGTTGACAGAAGTATATCATATCACATGAGATCGACGTACCATAACATGAGACCCATAAAAAAGAAACTTCATAGAATGAGGCCATATTGGGCAGAGAAAATATGAGAAGATATGAAGAAAAAGTAGAGGTGGGGTTTCTGGAGATAGTCAAACACCTGAAATGGTTGGCCAATATCGTGCCAGTTCCGAAGAATGATGGAAGGGTAGGAATATATGTGGACTACATAGACCTTAACAAGGCCTGCTTACCGGCGTAATCACACGCGTATAACGCAAGTGCACGTATCGTTCAAGTAGTATCAATGTATCGATCCCACGAGGACTTAATACCTAAGCTATTAATTTATGAAGCCAAAGTTTTACAGGTATCTAATGGATTGGTTGTTTGATAGGATGGTGACTTTAAACTAAAGATGAATAAATAAAACAGTGCGAAAGTAAATTAAGGGAAAATTCAATATTAAGAAACTATTTAGGGTTGTGAATCCTTCCAATATCTTTTTGAAGATGAAGTGGTTATTTTACGTTTGTGTACTATATTGGTTTATTAGCCTGGAACACGAATTTATGCAAAAGCCTCTTCCCATGGTCAGATACAAATACCCAGAATAACCCAATTAATCATATTCCTATGTCAACCAAGTTATCTGAATTCATTAAGATTAAGTTCCAATTATGGCTACCTCCGCCCGACAGGTATAATCCTATCATGTAAGGAAATCTATTAAAGGGTTATCTATCCTCAAGGAAGATTGTGGGCTATTGAGTCTAAGGCTTAAACCTAAAATCCATTTTCCAAGTTCTTTTTAAGTTTACCAGATCAATCTTATTAATGGCCAGCTAACAAGAAGCATTAAGACTAAGGCTTAATAAATAAACATTTATATTACCCAAACTATAAAATAACCCATTATAAACCAGTGATATTGGAATTCATCACAAGCCCAGATAATGGTTTTAGTTACTACACATATCTAAGACTAGTAAGGCTTAAATAAAGTAAATGACATAAAGTAAATGTTGGAAAGTAAATGCTGAAATTAAATAAAGTAAATGCTAGAAAGTAAAAAAGGGAAAAGTACAATAAAAGAAAATGCTAGGGTTAGAGGATCCATTTTTATTACTTCTGTTTTAGATATCTCCTTTATTATAATATATTAACTTTGCGTGATATTACCAACCGACCATATAGGTGGTATCCTGATTAAGTCAAATTTATAATTAATTCCAACCAACCATACAAGAAGTATCCATGTTTAGTCAGGTTAAAAACCATTTTCATTAAGTCCAGCCGACCATAAAGGCGGTATCCTCATTAAGTCAGGTTTTAAATAGTTTATATATTATAATTAAGAGAGATTAATCTAAATATTACTAATAAAAACTTACCTTTCACCCCAGTAGAAGAGAGTTACATACTCATACTGAAAAGTAAAAGACTGAAAAGTAAAGAAAAGAAGGTGCTATTTCGAAAAGTAAATTAAATTAATTACAGAAAGCTGTAAATAAAAAAGCAAGATACAATCTTCTTAATATTCTTAAGGAATTCCTCAGAAGAAAGTATGATTTGAATTCTGAAATTCGGCCTCAATTTATAGAAAAAATTTTGCTTCACGCGTCGCGACGTCTGATCTATCAACGCGGTAAAAAATGGCTTGCACTGTTGTCTGCTGACGTGGCACGCATAATCCATTGGTCCAATAGAATTTTGACACGTGGCACGCGGTTGATGCGGTCCAATGAAATTTTGACATGTGGCGAAATGTGATTCGCTGCTGGTGATGTGGCTGACACGTGGCAAGCTGACTTGGCATGCGGCTGATGTGGCTAACTCTTGTCAGACATGTGGATGACATGAGGCTGACACATGGCACGCGTATTGTCGGCAACACATGATGATGACACATGGCACGGTGCATGTTAGCAGATTTGTTTTGATGTTGACACGTGGCAGTCGCATGTTAAAAATGGCGCATGATAGCAAAACTTCTCTAATTGGTCCACGTTTCCGGTGCATGTTAGCAGACTCCGGCGCATGTTAGCACGACACATTTTAGAAAACGACACATTTAGCAGGAAATTTATATTTTTGCCATTTCTGTCTGTTTTTCACTGTTTTGGCCCCGAATTGATTTCAGAGAGTCCTATTATTTTATTTATCTACAAAATAACACAAAACACATCAAAATATTCACAAAACGCAAGAAACTATACAAAATATTAAGTCAAAAGAGTGGGAAATAGTGATCTATTTACCACTCATCACACCCCCAAACCTAACATTTTGCTAGTCCTCGAGCAAAATAATAAAATAACATAAACATCTTTAATAAACATTAACCTAGGCCACTTCATAGGGATCACAGTGTTGGACAAAATGACCCATAGCGTCACTATTTGCACAGATCATTGTGTTGTTGTAGCAAATTAACTATGTAACAAGGAAATTGCACTCTCGTCATTTGTGATTAGATCACCATAGATATATAAATGAAGAGAGGTCCCTATGATTAGTTCCTGGATTGAGATGATATGAGACAGTATCAGTCCACGAAGGATTAATCATTAAATATCCCTAGCCGTAGTATTATCGAGACTGGACATCGATAATGCGGAATAGGCTAGTATTGCACTTGTGCGCGTTGTGAGGGCACAACGGCATAGTTCTCATATATATAAGTATTGGATACTTGTGCAAGTGCGATAGGAGGTCGTGTTTCACCGATGGTACGGGAAACAGCTTCACTCTGGATAGACCCTTCGGAATCCCATTGGTATTATGACTAGGTGTCTATGGGAGGCCGAAATCAAGGTAGGTGTGTATAGTCTTAACCTGAGACTTGCATCGCTAGTACTTGCGACAATCGGTAAACTTTGGTTTTGGTGGTTGGAGGATCTTAACTGGTTCTGTGTTCACCTCTTCTGGGTTTATCAGGAATCGTAGTGTATTGGATGTGATGTCGAGACGGAAGTATCACTCCAGTCATAGTGGAGATGATGTCACGCAGGATACGGTATTAGTGCTCTTAAGTGATGCGCAACCAATCGTGATATTATGACCAGGTCATGAATATCCGATTATAGAGACTAGTTACCAGACATCCGATATGTGTTTCGGACGGGGCAGACACTTATCCAGCCCCAGCCCTAGCACGTGATTATCCGATACTGGGCCGATATGCACAATACATTAGTATACTACGCTTGATACAGATCTTTGATATTCTTAAATGGATATGTCCGGAGAATTGGGAAGACTTGGTGCTTTGCTAGGAGTCGACCTTGTCTCGTAAATCGGTAGAACGTAGTACTTGGTACGTACGTGATTCGGATACTCCGACGACCGTATTTACTGTCAACTTATCCGGGGATCTCATGGGTCGCTTCCCGATAATCCACCGATGACGCACAACTTGGACTCTTGAATAATCTGGGATTATATAGAAGAGAGAGAAAATTAATCCAGGATTAATTACGAAGATATTTTATTTAGGATAAAATATCGTATAGAGAGAGAACGATTAATTTGGAATTAATCGTAAAATTATTATATTCGATATAATAATCGAAATTCGATTTCGACGCGAAATTAAAATTAAATTTAATTCGGGCAAACGAGTTAATTTAGAATTAATTCGTTAGCGACGTAAATAATAATTTCGCTAGGCGCAATTATTTATTTAAATTCGATTTAATTAACGTCGCGACGTAAGTTCGGTATTTCGGAAATATCGAACCCGAACGCGTGAGTGCACGTGGGCCCACTTTCATTTGGAAACGTGTGGGGCCCACATGACACATGTCATATTATGCATTATTTAATTCTAATGCATTGCATGGAGATAGTGTACAATGCACTCAATGGTTTTGCATGGAAATTGAGTGTTTGACACTCTAAGCCATTGCATGATTTGTGTCATAAGTTTATTATTAATTTAATAAATATTATGGCATAAATATAAATTGATTTTTTGTAATAACTTAACACAATTTCATCTCTCTCAAAACTCTCTCTTCTCCTCACGCCCAAACTGAAACATGTTACTGGTTTGGAACTAATTTTGGCGTGGACTTTAGGGAAGCAAAGAGTGATTTTCATGGTGATAAATCATGTGCTAGCACACATACGAGTCTTGCGAAGGTGGTAGGGAGGTTCGCCCATGAGCCGGGATCCATCGGACGAAGCTCGGAGCTCCGTTTCTCAGCTCAAAATTCTGATTTGGTGGACAGTGGACTGTTGCAGTGCCGTGAGCAAGGCAGTGCGTTTTTGGCCTTCATTCGTCTCCAAATCGACTCAACCGATCGATGTGAGTATTCCGCTACCTCCGTTGATGTATTCACGCATTATTTCATGTCTTGATTTGATCTTGGGACCTTAGAAAAACTCAACAATGGCATCAAGAGCTAATGTTGCAAGCATGAAATTTTAGGGATTTAAAATTTGGGTAAATGTTTGTTTAGCATGATTTGAATAAATTGATTGTTTAAGTATGCTTATAACATGTTTAATTTCATTTTGGTTGGATCAATTTGACGAAAAATGATTTGGAATTATTTTCCCCAAAATGGATGTGTTGGCCGAATGTAATGTGATTTTTTGGATCTTGGATTTTTTTATTTTTGATTCATTTGATGAGTTAGAATCGATTAGGTTGACGTTAATTTGAATCGAATTGGATTGGATTTCGAATTGGACAAAAACCCCAAATTGCTTACCATGGCCGAATGTATCATTGCCCTAATGTCTTGGTAATTTTGGTTTTGTGACATTGGATGTGTATGAAATCAAATCGGATGGTGATTTAATGTCGATTGTAGGTTCGATTGGATCGAAACCGAATCGGACACAAAATCCCTCCTTGGCCGAGTACTTAAAAGCATGTAAATGGGTTTGATTTTTCATTATGTGTGTTTGACATGTAATAATGAATTAAGTATGATTAATTGGACTAATTTAGTGTTTTGGAAATGTTGATTTAGTTGATTAATCATATAATGCACTTTTGGTAATTAAATTGTGAAAATTGGATTTTTGGATTTAATTAATTGGGCCTAATTTTGGAAATTAGAATTTATTGTTGTAATTGGGCCTTTTGGGCTTGATTTATCAAGTTTGGTTTAGGCCAAATGGATTGGATCCAATTGGGCCCAAAACCTTAACCATAAAGCCCAAATGCGACTAATGAACCTTTAATGTTCAATTGGGCCTAATGGGCCAAGATTGATTTATGGGCTTATGGGGTAAATCCCGGATTGGACTTTGGTTATCGGTTTGACCCGAGTTGACCAAAAGTCCACGCCTTAAGAAATCAATCAAAAGCCCATTGGACTTTAATTGAATTGACGTTGGACGTTAATCGGTCTTTGAAACGCGTTACGATTAGATTTGGAATTTAAATCGTAAAAGGTTTATTAAATAAAAGTGTAACATTTAATTTGGAATTGAATAGTGAATTAGTATTAAATACATGTTAAATTAGATTTAATGATGTAGTTTAATTTAATTCATGAATTCGTACTTTGAGTACTTATTCGCAAAAACGAGTTTGACTCGATCAAAATCAAATCGTTGTTTGAACATTGGATGATCACTTAATTATCAGATTAATTAATTTGATTAGATTGATTGATAGCATGCTTATGTGTGTGAATACGTGGTTGTGTTGAATAAATAATGTATATCGGATGGATATTACATGGGTGGGCAATTTTAGAAATTGTTGTAATAAATTCGATTTATTAAATTGGACCTGCGTGTCCAGCCTTTTCACCTTCGTTCTCTTGTATTCTCTTCTCACCTATTCCCCTCTATGTATATGAGGTTTCTTTAGAAGTGTAGTGTAACGGGTAGAAGTAGTACAAGTTCTAGCTTGAGTGAGAAAGGGAGAGATTTGATCTAGGATCAATGTGTAAAGTATCCATCCGCATATCGTTATTATTTTATTTCATACTCGCTTTATTATGTATTTAGAATGCATGTTTAAGGGTGTATGATGATGAGACCTAACAAAGATAATTAAATTGGTAGCCAATTTGCACGCGAAAATCCCTCAATCTATATTAAACAAAGATCCTTCCATTGAATGATTCTTGTTCAAGATCCGAAGTTGGCATTGGTTGTTGGCCAAAGTCAAGACCTTTGTCAATCAAGGATGTACTTGAATCATGAGAGTTTTGTTGCATATCGGTGTCTTGTCCAAATCGTGATTTTTATTGGCCAAAGTCAAGATCACTTTTTGTCCAATGACATTGATACGAAACTTTCCTCGTCAATGGGTCCCGCTTAACTGGAATCATTAGGTTTGTTTTTGGCCAAAGCCAAGGCCTAGATGATTCGGAGGATAGGGTTAGGAAAATGTAATGGATACATTGACATTATACATATGTTTCGGACTTGGATGTCCACCTAACCGGATCTAGGAATTGGATGAGATCCAATTGATCATAGAGATCTACCTAAGTTAAATAGCATACAGCTTTTATTGGCCAAAGTCAAGGTTATGTGGTTTTAATAGGATCCTAGCCCACTAGGAAACACGGTTTCCCGAGTACTCCACAGAGGGTTAGAGGCTCGACGAAAAATAGTGGGAGGCAAGTATTGAATTTGCAACATTCGTTCAATTACTCGCTAAACACGCTCATTTATATTTTTCTCGTCATATTAATCAAAAGTATTAGTTGGACTAATATTTTATGTTGTTTAAATATATATATAGTTGGACTATATACAAACTTATTCAATATATAGTTGATTTTATAATTGGATTATAGTAATCAATATAATTGAATTAAAATGATAGTTGATTTTATAATTGGATTATAGTAATCAATATTAAAATTATAGTTGATTAAATAATTGGATTATTGTAATCATTATAATAAATAGTACCTTATTAAAATTGATTAAATAGTTGGACTATTGAAATCAATAAAGAATTTAAAAAGATGAATATTTAATCCTTGGATTAAATGTTTTAAATGATTTAATTTTCAATTGGGAATTAATAATAGGTTAATTTATTTGATAAAATAACTTATTATGACTAAGCCCATTATTAAGCAAATAGTAGAGCATAAAGTCTTTGGAAGATTTATGTGATGATGACTTTAGTGCTTAATTAATATACTTATAATAAATCTATCTTTAGATTTAAAAGTATTAAAATTGCAATTAATAATTCTTGGAGAATTAATTGACTATTCTAGTGGAGAAAAGTCAAAGTTTGCAATTGGGCATGTAGCACAAGGTGCACATCGTTTCGATATTCGAAAACCAAGGCTTGGCCAAAGGTTTGAGAATATTGAAAAGATAATTGACATATCCCAAAGTGACTACCATTTGGATATGGAAGACACGAAGGACTTAAAGAAAGGGCGAGGCTCTAACTTTAAAATATTTGTCAAAGTTATATTTACTACTAGTATTGAAATTGG